>JBBMKA010082310.1:0-14216 GCA_037833695.1 Sechiopsis laciniata | reverse complement strand
TATTTTCGAAGTTGGAAAACAAAAAATTATGTTGGCACCGAATGGATTGGTAGTGCGATTGGTTATTTGGTTTAGTGTTAATCCATTTCTCACTCCAGGTCACGGGTTTGATCATTGGAATCAGTATTTGTAATTTTCCTACCCCTAATTTGTACTAAAAAAAAAATTATGTTGCCATAATTATTGATGTGAATTTTAATAAAATCTCATACTCTAAAATTTGACTCCCAAACCTATTAAGATACAATTTTACTCCTATAACTATTAAGCACCAAAATTTCGGCAATGTGTTGTTCTGCACTATTTCCATTTTTTGGAATGGTGTGGAATTTGTATTTAGGAATCAATATTTTCTTTCCTTGTTGCATTTGGTCACCAAGGTTTCCTTTAGCCTTTCTTTTTTGAGTTACAACAATTGGAGGAGGGAGATTCGAATCTGTGACCTCTTGATCATTATATAGATGTTGCTGAGCTACTGCTCTCTTTAGCCGAGGTTTCCTTTAGCCTTTTCTTTTGATTGTAAAATTTGTATAGTTGTGATTTTTTGTTTCGTAAATAAGGAATTTCGGGAATGCTTTTCGAGATTTACGACCAAGGAGCAAGAATGTCTTCATCGTCTTTTCATTCAGATACTACTGTGCTGCTCTTTTATGTCTCTCAGGAAAGCTGAAGTGAAAACAAATTAGCGATTATATGGATATGGACTATGGGTGTACAAAAAACCTACCACCCACATGAGCAACCCGAACTACTTGGACTTTCCAACCCAAACGGTAAGAATTGTATTGGATTATATTTTGGGTTCAATTGAATTGGAATTTTTTAACTTTTTTTTGGGTTGGGTCAGTTTTCGGACTGACTAATTTTTTGCTCCTTCAACCCAACTTGAACTAAGAATTTACATATATATATATAGCATAAGCATATTTTAGGTTCAAGTTTAATATGGACGGACGTTTGAGAGGAAAATTAAGATAAAAACAATCTAATAACCCAAAAAATATATGGGTTGGATTGGATTGCTTTAATATTGACAGATTCATCAATTCAAAAGTTTGGATTGGTCCAAAAAATTCTCTTAACTGAACCTAACTCGAATCATGTCACGTACCCTCATGACTCGGTGAAATGCTTTAGTTTATATCGGAGATTTTGAGTTTCTTATAATATGATTCTAGGGCGTTTTCTTGCGTAGATCCTTCTTAGTTTTGTTGTATGTGCAAATCCTGTATTGTCTTCAATGGTTAGCAGCATGTTATTTTCTTTACATGTTCAGAATTTGCAAGTATTCTTAGATCTTGGAATAATGGACTTTGGTGTTCATCAAACTTTCAGGTTATAACTTCTTTGCATGGAAAGAAAGAGGTATATATTTCCATTCAAGGTTTTGCTTCAAAGTCTGTCCTGATAATTCCATTTCCGATTTCTTGTTCGTAATGTGTTTATATTTTTCTCAATTTCATAGTGTGCTTATTCTATGCGCAGGTTTACTTTTGTTCTACTTGGTTTTTTCTTAACTTATAATAAATTTCCTTTTAAGTCGACAAGCTTGTTACTTGTCTGATGATGGAGGCATATTACAGGCTAATACTGAATACATCAAGACACTTGATTTAGAATAGAAAGAATATACTTTTTATACATTGTAAATAGAAGATAGGATTACACATGGTAACATCACATTTGGTTGCTTTGAGATCAGGAATGATAGAAAGAAAATTTTCTCAAAAACATGTTTGAAGAATAATCGGATCAACTAACAATCAAGAAAATAAAGAAAACGTGAGAAAAAACACAATGATTTATGTGCTTCACTATCGTTGTGTTATTTATGTCCATGGGAAACATTCAAATTATTGATATATTACTTTGGAAAGACTTAATTAGTTTGCACAGTCGTGAATGACGAGTAAGAAATAGCGGTAATATGTGAGATTGATCATTATGGTTCACATGTTAGGATTGTAGAAAACTATTTTGGTTTCAACTCTGTGTCGCTTGTACTTTGTTATAATTTTTTTTTTTTGGTAGAACTTCAAAATATTCCAGATAACTTTATTACCGACTAAAGGAAATAATTAGACAAGTTAAAAAGAAAACGATAAGGTGACCGGTGAATTCGAGAGCACCAAAATTCCTCCGATCACCGAGTAAGTGAGACCGCCACATCCATCTCCGATCTAGCCTTCAAAATAAGACCTATCCAATACTCCCTTCCTAACACTAATTATACCCCCCAGAAGACCCTCTCTTCCCCCTTACCATAATGCCGTATTAATGAATTACCCAATTTACCCCTACTTAGAATATTGATAGCAATTGAGGTCCTTAGAGACTTTCAATGTTGAACAACTTTTGGGAAAACAAGATTTAGACCCATTGTATTCCAAGAAGTAGGTATCTTCTGCTGGGAGGTTATAGTGGTCAAAATAAATATGGTTTTCTTTTTTTGAAATAAGGGTAACCATGCCCGTCCTTCAGACTAGGCACCGAAGATGTCGAAGGAGTAAAATCACTGGCGAGTCTCGAACCCAAGACCTTGAAGGGAGCATACCCTCAAAATCTAAATCTTCAACCACTGCGCTACCCCTTGAAGACAAATAAATATGGTTTTCTGATAGTTAGATCAATGATTTGATAGTTAGATCAATAAATATGGTCAAATAAGTAGGTATCTTCTGCTGGGAGGTAATAATATCTAATAATGCAGGACTAATATAATGGATATGGCTAATTATGTGTCCATGACAAAGAAGAATGAGACCCAACACTTGAAGGGCATGCTGAAAACAGTCAGTAATTTATATTATTATCTTTTTTTTAGAACCAAAAGAACATCGAAACTAGTTGTTTTGTATTCAATGTATCTACTTTTTATGATGGAAATTTTATAAAAAATGTGTATGCATTTGCTCTGCTCCACCACTAACCCTTTTTTGCATTTCTTCGGTACTCCTTTTTTGCTTGTATTTCTTGGTTGTGTTTACGTGTTGTACTCTTTTTACTGTGCATTTCATGCATCTTCTTAGTTCCTGAAAACAATCTGTGCTGTCATTTCTTCTACTGAAGTTCTATTTTTACCTAGCTATTTCTTATCGTATAAAGTTTGTGTTGGTTGATATAATTAAATTTACCAGAAATCTATCAGATTATGTTTTTGGGTTGATTGATAATTAATATAATTCAACATGGTATCTAAGTAGGAAGTCTTGTGTTGAAGTCTCAGCCGAGTCGTTTCTTCCCCAATTAAAATTGAATTCCACTTGTATGGTATTTCTGAAATTTTTAAGCCCACAAGTGAGGAGAATATTTGTTGATATAATTAAATTTATCTCAACCTATCTACTTAAGTGATTTAACATAATTCAATAGTTTACCAACTGATTGAAACTTTTTTCTAATTCTAAGGTGAGGAACAGAACCGGCATATTCAAGCCCGTATCAACATCTTAAGGAAAGGAATTCAAGATGCTGTTGAGAAGGTGCAACTTTTATTTGCTTATTCCACCTCTTCCAAATAGATAAATGATAGAAAAAAAAAAGAAAAAACAAATCAAAACAAAATTGCTAATGTAAGTAAATTTTTGATGGCTTGTTAAAAACCAACAAGAAGATGTGTTTAGCAAACAAAGTGAATGTTTATGATTAAGAGATCATGGATTCGAATCCTCATCTACCATTATTATTATTGTTGAACTAAAAACAAGGTGTTCAGCAATAGTTGTTTGAAAATGAAAATAGTGGTTGTTTTCTGATATGATTCCCCAAGGATTTATCGAATATGAAAGATAAAATAAAACTCAAAGACTTAGTTTCTAACCTCTATATCTAAGAATCGGCGTAACTCGCTTCACCAACTTGCTGTTAAATGCATCTGGGATTGGTGTTAAGTAGTAACGCGGTCGGTATGTAATTTAGTAGATTTTATTTAGGTAGGGTTATATGTAAATTTTTTTTTTTTTTTTTTCGAGAGACATAAGAGGTGTCTATAAATTGGCCAAGCACCGAGAGACATAAGAGGTGTCTATAAATTATTGTTAGATGTGAGTCTCGAACCTGAAACCTTGAGGGAAGCATACCTTCAAAATCCAAGCCTTCGACTACTGTGCCATCCCTTAAGGACTAAAATTCTTTACCTTAGTTCAAGCTTTATATTTCATATCTGCAGTTTTATATGTTTTAAGTTGTGGATCTTGTTTTCTGATAAAAATTCAACTCAGTCTTCTATCAAAGAAATCTTAACTATCATAGAGTAGTCTAATAGTCAACGATGGTTATGAGGATCTAAAATGTGATAGGTTCAATCTATGTGGTCACACTTAAGAATTATTTTCCTTTAAATTTCCTTGACATCCAAATGGTTGCAGGGTTAGATGCTTATGGATATAAAAAAACGAAAGAAAGTTTCAATGGTTAAAATTGAAACCTCAGTGGGCCCTTGTTTTTCCTTTGCTATGGAGATTATTATACTCACAAATTAAAGCCACAGATATTTAAAAAAGCATTACAGTCAAATTTTATGGGTATGTGATCAATCAGAATATTTATGGGCAATGTTTCACAAGGACAACCTAACCAGCAATTTTTTGTTGATGACATTGACAATATTCCACTAAAGATTTGAATATCTTCTCTCATAATTTCATTTGTCAATATATATCTTTTGAAGACAGGGAAGTGATTGACTTTTATTTTGGTTGGGTGAATTATTCCCATGAAATGGTTTTTGTCAACTAAATTAAGAGATTGGCATTTGAATTACTCTTTTTTTGTTTTTTTGTTTTTTGTTTTTTTTTGTGAGACTCTAAATTTTTATTAAACATGACAGATATGAACCGCAATCCCTAATTCGTCAAACTTTGGGTTACTTAAATCAATATAAATGATGATGAAATATATTTAAAATAATTTGATGAGGAAAGTAAAATATTAGCTGATTAGGCAATAGATTGTAAACTTATTTTTTGGTTGAGTTCAACGATTATGGTAGGGTTGGAAATGACAATTTTTAATCAATAATATATATATATATATATATATATATTTTTTTTTTTTTTTATTATTATTTTTTAACTAGTTGAGTTATGCTTAAGTTGACTTTTATTATAATACCTAAGGGTAACAAAATTGAGAACCAAACAACATTTGTATCAATAACAATACTATAAGCGTTTAGTTAGATGATTATTTTGAAAATTTTCAATTAGTAACAATACGACAATTTAATGTACAATTGAATAAGGAAATTGATAATTAAAAAAAAAAAAAAAAAAAAAAAAAAAGAATAAGGAAATTGAAAATTCATCATAATGAATGCTTCTAGCAATGACAATGCATCAAAATGTCAAAAAAAAACAAAACTTGGTATTTAAGATGACGACAATCGGAGAAGATTTGATAGAAGGAAGCTCGATTGCAATAATGTACTTAAAGTCAAATTTATAATAATTATTTTTTTAATTCAAGTCAAATTTATAATTGATACGTGGATGAGTCGTAGATTTTATTTCTTTTTAAGAGTGTGGATGAGTTGTAGATGTTTAAGTACTCTTGTGACTTGAAAAAATTAAATAAAAACTAAGTAGGGTCAAAAATAAAGATTCAGTTTGTTGATATTTATATTATAGGTACACGTGTCAATAGTTTTTTTTTTTTATAGTAAAAATAGAGGAGGGAGACCAACAAACCCTACAACACAATTGTTCTAGTACATGAGAGTCAAACAACGATATGAAGGATCGAATCGATGACTGTGGTGTTCAATAAATTACCACTAAACAATAAAATTACAAATTATTAAATTTTTCTGTACATGTCAATAGTTTTTGATTTGATGAAATAGTTCCATTGCATACTTTTTTCAAGTAAATGAATTGAAAATGCATATTTTTAATTAATTTTAAAATGAAATTACATATTAACTAATATAATATTTATATTCCAGAATCATAAATTGGTACAATGGTTAAATATAGTTTTGAGAATCTAAGAAATTGTGAGTTTAATCTAGGTAATAATTTAACAAGAAATTAATTTTATATCGACAATAAATTCTATGAGATCACAATATTATCATATGAGAATTGTTGATGTTTGTTAAAATTGTTCCAGATATTTACCTATATAAAAAAGCTCATATACATTATATAGTGTATAGAAAATATTGAGATTTGATCTAAAATTAGAAAATAAAAATAAAGAGTCAACTAGTTTTTTATATTAAAATTTATTAAAAAATATATAAAATCAAAATAAAGTAGAGCTATGGGTTTTATTTTAAGTCTGAATTTGTCAAATATCATAATTGGCCAATTTGGTTTAATTACAATTGTTTGGATATGCAATGAATTGAACATAAAAAAGAAGAAGAAGATGAAGATCTTTGTTATTAAAGATAGCATGCAATCTTTTTTTCTTGGTTTTGTTATTAAAGATGGCAGCCACGAATGCAAGCAAACCAGTTTTAGCCCGTTTTGTGGCGCCACGTGTCCCTCTATCTTTCTCTTCATTGGATGATAATTTTTTTTCCCACTATCTTATCATAACTTTACAGCTAATATATAATTTGTTTTTCTTTCAAGTACTTTTTTTTTTTTTATTATTATTATTATTATAATAGATGATTTGGACATACAATTTAAAATCATGAATAATTTACCATGTTAGCAATGTGTATATTTGGGGTGACAGTGAGCTTGTTTTGACAATTAATTAACATGTATCATTCACAAAGGTTTCGCTTGATAATTATTTTTTTTATTTTTTTTTTTTTTTTAAATTTAAGTTTACAACAACTATTTTATCATATGTTTTTTTCTTACTTAAATATCTACATTTTATTATATTTTTAGAAATCAAACCAAAATTTGAAGAAAAAAAAAATAGTATCCAAAAGTTTGATTTGGTTTTTAAAATTTGATTAGCATTCACATACTTTCTTAAAAAAAGATGGAACAGTAAAAGTAAGCTTAAATTTCTAAAACAAAAAATCAAATGCAAATGGGACCTAAGTAATCATAAATTCAAATACTAAAACTCCTATAAATAGGCACTTTTTACCTCAACAATTTTTAATTACATTTTTTTTAAAAATATTTCATCTATTGCAAATTTTTGTATATTTTTTTCTTCAATCAACTCAACTAACATGGTTTCGTTGGATTGAACAAATTTATTTCAATCAGCTAAATTTATTTGCTTTCAATCAGTTTACTTTATTTTAATCATAGACATTTTGGCCATTTTACAGGGACTCGCCATTTTTTTTGTTACAAACGATTTTTTTTTCAAAATTCAATTGTTCATGTATTTTTTATTATTTTTTTTAAATTCATGAAAAATCCTCAACTTATAATTATTTATGAAGCTTACACCTCGTGTAGATTGATATTTCTTGGAAATGCATGAATTGGGCTTTAGATTTCCGCTTAAGGTCTTTTTAAAATGAGTCGATTAGGAAAAATCCGTTTCAAAAGTTTTATTTCCTCATATTAGACCAAGTGAAAGAAGAGTCATAAAATGTGAGGTCAACCAAAATCATAATCACTATCATGATCCATGAAATCTTTGAGACATTTTCTCTGATTTTTAGCATATAAAATAAGAACCATTTTCATATTTGATTGCATAAAATTTTCATTTGACTTTTTACTAATGCACCAAGTGAGCTAGGTTGAAAATTACATGGATGAATTTGAACTCAACTATGGAGGTCTTTCTTGTGAGAAACTCATGCCAGAACATGAATGTTTATCCTTCACAAATGCTATTAAACTATAAATAATAATGTTTATATTGACAAATAAATACTACATTCCAAAGGTTTAATTTGAAGAATAAACTTTATCTTCCATGCATTAAAAAAATTAATGATTTTTTAAAAGGCAAAGAAGGTCAAATATTTGATTTTTCAACCACAATAAAAAAAGGTACTTTCTAAGATTGGCGAGTGAACTTTTTTTGCCAAATTTCTTCACAAAAATAAATGAAAAGTGTAAATGTAAATTGACTATTAAGTTTGGACTTTCCTTCTAAAAACTTTTACACAATAAGGCTTGTGAATGTTTAATTGAAAGGTAAATTTATTAGTAACATTTAAGATACTACAAAACTTTAGCGTGTGTGGCACGCGTTTATTTTTTGATTTTTTCACCTTTAAATTACTAAATTTTGTCGCTTTTTTTTAACGTCTATCTTTATTCATTTTTTCATAATTTTCAACATAATTTTCTCTTTTACATTTCAATCTATTTATTTGAATTTAGTTTTAATTTCTAATTTGGATAAAATACGTGTTTCTTGTTTAGTTTGATCTTTTTACAAACAAATTATATAGGAGCGAAAAAAGTATTATAATTAAAACATTCTTATTTTACTTTTTAAAATAATAAATGTATGGAAGGATGATTAAAACTTTAGACCATAAAAGAATGAATCGATGTCTTAATCACCTAAATATATGTTCTTATCTTGTCAATGTTTCAAAAGTTCATTTTAAAAAGTAAAGAAAACATAAAATTAATCTTTATCTATGCAAAAACATTGATCTCACTACTTAGGATTTTTTGTTTTTTTTGTTTTTTGAGTACATGTTGAGGGAGGGGAACAAATACCAATTCTTGAGATCAAATTTGTGATGTTGGTGTTGAACTGATTTACAACTAAATAATGAAAATATTGATCTGATCGCTTCTTAGGATTCTTACCCAACAAAAAAAACTAATAAAAAGTTAATAATTAATGATTAATGTAATGATAGAATAATAAAATAAATATAATAATGTATAATGTATTTTTTTTAGAAACAGTGTAATAAAAAAAATATGAAGGCAAGTAAATTGATAATAATAATAATATAGTTGTTCACTTAAATAATATATAGAACATAAAAACTAGAGTTTGGAAAAAATATATAAAAAAGGATTTTCCGTGTTAGTTGCTATAAAGTGTAAAAATCATACTATAATTATTTTAATATAATAAAATTTTTATTTATTTTTTAATCCAAAATTTTAAATATTTTTTTTTTAATTCAACAATATTTGCCACTTGAACTTGTAACAACTCGTTATTCTATGATACATTATCTCACTTGAATACAAATTGTTCTAGCATTTAGAAATAATTTTATAATTATACAAATATTTATATTTTGTAAATAAAGAGTATTTTTATTTTTATTTTCTTAAGATATAATATTTATGAAGTATTGAACTTTTTTCTCTGCCAAAAAATTAAGAGAAGTGATTTTTTTATACTTTTTTGTCCATTTAAATAATGCTTAGAATCCTATTATAATTATCATACTCTTAAATACATTTTATTTAACATTTTTTTTGTTAAATCAATAATGACAGTTATTTACTTTTTTTTTTACGAAAATAATTTTCTTTTTGAATACATTAAAAAAATAATTATAGAGATTGAAAACACACATCATACTCGAGAAAGAAAGAAAAAAGTGAAATATGATGTATGAAAAAATATGTAAGTTGTTTGAATGTTTAGTTTTTTTTTTTTTTTTTAATATAATAATGATAGTAATATATATTGCTTACATTTTTTCATAAACAATATTCTTACATTTTTTTAATCTTTCAAGTCTCTAATTCTTTTTTTATAGTTATAATTTAGTTATTATTGTTATTTGTAAAGATAAATTTATTCCCATAAAGTTATAAATAAATCAAATTAAACATGAAAAAAATGTTAACCATAAGTAGAGTTTTGTGATTCACTACCAAATTGAAATGAGTTAGATAAATATTAACAATTATATAGTTTAATAAAAACATGGTTACATATATATTATTAAAAGGGAAGAGGAATGAATAATTTGGATTTCATCTTTTCCAAACATAATATATATATATAATATTCTATTTGTAGTTTCACATACTCTTTGCTTTTGTTAACCAATTATAATTTATGGTTGTCACCTTCTTCTTCACTTCCATCTTCAAAACACTAACAATGATCAACAAATACAAAAACAAATCTCAAATTATCATAAAAATAAATCAACAAAGCTCATTACAAAATTTATTGAATAATTTGAGGAATTACAAAATAAACCTCCAATTTCTTCTAAATTATAAAGAGAGAGAAACGAAAGAACCTTATGGTTAAAGTTTCCAAAAACAAGAATCTTATACAGTCACTCTATTTTGAAACTAGTGAAGATAGCAAAAAAAAAAAAAAAAAAACGTTTCAAATTACAAATGACCATGATTAAAACAAATAAATTGAGATAACATTAAAAAAACATATGGGATTAAAAAAAAATAGAAATAATGAATATAAAGAATGGAGAAAAGCTCAAGTGCTTGTAAGAAAATTATTGGAGGAACTTCAATATATATAGTTGTAGGAAAAGAAAGTTACAAATCCTTTCAATTTTCACCAGTAAATATAATTAAAGATATACTCATTAAATGATTAAAGTAAAGAGATATAAAGTTGTGGGAGATGGAAGTTACCAACCTTTTAAATTCAACATTTAGTAAAATTAATGAAAAACTTAAATTTAATTTTTAAGTTATGAAAATAAATTTAATTTTTAAGTTATAGAAATGAAAGTTATAATTTTTTTCAAATTCTAGTATTAATGGTGTAATAGGTTTTAATTAATAAATTATAGAATTGAGAGTTATATTTTTTTTTGAAATTCTAGTATTAATGGTGTAATAGGTTTTAATTAATATTTAAAACATAAAACATATAAGAAAAACACTTAAAAATAACATAATGGGTGTTAATAGGTATAATTTAATATTTTAAATGTATCAAAGGAACATTAAAAGAGATTTTTTTTTTTTTTTAACTTACGGATGGAATGGGTGTATTTATTATTATTATTATTATTTATATATTGATTAACTATGGGAGCGGATGTAATTTAAAGTGTGACGTAGGAGTAAAATCGTCCAAAAATAATTCTCCCTTTAAGATGGTATGATATATATATATATATATATAAAGGGTCATTATTATTAAATATAAATATCATTACATTCTAATCATCTAAAGGGGATTACACAATGATCCATCTATACAAATTAAAACGTGATCACACAAAAGATTTAAATTAAGAACAAAATTTATTCTACATTAAAATGTGAGCTTTTTGAAAATTGAACCAACTAACCTGAACTGAAGGTTCCGTTTACGGTAAAAAAATGTAGGAAACATAAAAAAATAAATAAAACAAAGTCATAAACTAAAATGATAATTTAACCTAATGGTTATATGTATTGTACTTTTTTTTTACTAAAATAATAATAATAACCAAACAATACTAGAAAGAAAAAACGACTAACAATATATTCCCTCATTATCTTTGTTTTTTTTTTTAAAGATAACTTATGCTCTAATCATTTAATAATTTATTTATCTCCTTCTATTTCTCAATACTTTTAAGATAATTTAATTGTGTAATTATTATGGAAAACTTAAAAAAAAAAATTTGAAAGTTACAAGTTTATTCATGGAAATAATGTGTATATATAAAGATAATTTATTTTTAGGCATTGGAGAAAAAAGTCAACGAAAGCAGCCACAATTTTTTTTTTTTTTTTTTTTTTTGGAAAATAGCCGCAGTTAGTATTTGCACAGAAGTCCAAACCATCAAATCCGTACATGACAGGAAAATAGACAATGTAATTACTAGGCGTATAATATAAATCAAATTACTTATTAGGCGTATATTATCCATGAAATATCAACCAAAACACTTTAAATTATAATTTAAAATTACAATACTTTTTTTTTATAATGTTTGAAAATCCAATGAATGCATAAATGTTCGAAATGTTCAAAGAAGTATTTGAATTATGCATAAAATTAAATTCAAGTGTAGACCAATCCATAATAGATATTAATTATTTTATATACAATGTATTTAATTATTTGTTAATAAGGATGGAAAGAAATTATGTGGTATGATCTTAATAATATTTAGTGTAGATGCTAAAGTGTATGTTATGCTGTGAAACAACCACTATTCTCTTTTAGTTAAAGAATTAAATGTTTTTTTTTTTGTTGGAACAATTTTAGGGAAAAGGTATTTTCAATATGTTATTTGAATGTGTGATGTTAATATCTTTGAATAATTAGTACACTAATAAATATCAAATAATAAAAAAATATCATTTTTTATATCAATTTTTTTAGACGATTTTTTATATCAAATTGAAAAGGTATATTTGCATGAAAATGATTATTATTCAATAAAATAAAGTAACTTTGGGGAAGGAGAATTTCAAATATTGATTCTTGGGATTAAACCCGTGACGGAATGAAAATGGATTAATACCAAACCACATAACCAATTGTGCCACTGACTTATTCAATAAATAACTTCATGCTAACTATATGGGAACCATTTTATGATTGATTGAATGTACATGAACACCAATATATAACATTTGAACTTAAATTATATGAATTAGAATAATATCTTATAAGTAATCAACTCTTTAAAATATATTTGAGTTATTTTACTTTTTTCTTGGAATTGATATACTTTTTTCTTGGAATTGATTTAGCTTTAGCGAAAAAGAAATGATCCTCTCCTCAACATTTTTTGGGAATTTTAGTTATTCTTAAAGCCTAAAAGCAACGTTTTCGAGCTTAATGAAATTCTTTATAAGAAAAAAATTAGAGCAAAATTTTATCCTAATATATTTAACTGGTTTTAATTTAATTGTAAAATAAATTTAGCTAACCAAAATTGACATCTATCATCTATCTTTGATGTCTGTTTGATTTTTTAAATCTCTCAAATATAGTTGTAAACTTAAAAAATAAAAAGAAAATCTTATTTAATTTTCATCATTTTCAACTTATTTTTAAGGGATATGAAGTTTAGTAACATTTCCGGAAAAAAAAACAAAGGGATTTCAAATAAAATTTCAATAATTCATAGATATTTCCATTTGACTATTCAATGTTTAGACAGAGATAAGCCAAGTCACGTGGTTTTTTTTCATTGGAAACTTAGATGAATTTATTTATTATAACATCTTATTTTTATCGAAAAGTCAAAGTTGAGAGAGAGAGAGAATGAGAAAATTAAATTCTCTAATTAATGTTATTATTATTATTTTCCTTTTTTGTTGCAAGTCAAATATTCAAAAGAGTTTATGTTTATGGTAGATGAGATTATTTACTTCCGGCATTTGTAGTCAACACGTCATCGTCATGTCTGGTTGTCTGTTCATTGTTTGACTCATAAATAATAAATTAAGCAAATACTCACTGCATCAACAACATTTTTTTTCCCATACCATAATAGTAAATTCTATTTTAATTTCATAAATTTATGCTTTTTAGTGCAGTAATATTCTAAAGTGAATGATTCAATTCATAATTTTTGGAATCTATATTTTATAGTAGTTAAATTGATTCTTAAATGTTATTTTAGATTTATTTAAAACTTATCTCTTACAAAAGAAAAAAAAAAATTGGACATCAAAATATTTTACCTTTAAATATTGTTGAATTAAAAAATAATATTTTAAACTTTAGGATTAAATTTTCATAAATAAATATATATTATAATTGATGACGTGTTGATTATTTTAACTAGTGGTAATTTATTTCAAATCCACAAATCCCTCTCCTTCAATTTCATAAAATACATACCCAATCCCATATTTGCTTTCTTTTTTTTTCAAAAAAAAAAAATAAAACATTTTTGCAAACGTGTTAAGGAAAGTCAAACCGAAGATAAATGTGTAAATTTTTTAAAAAGGTCTAATTAAAACTTATCAATTTATAGGTTTATAAATTAAAAATAGTACAATGAAAAGTTTAAAAAGTATCACCATCAGAGCAGTAGAGATAATTTTGGTTCAATTTTTGTCGGTTTTGTACCAAACTGAAAATCGAACCAATATCTTCTATTTTTTTAAAAATGGATCCAATCTAATGTCCAATAAAGTATAAAACTTGGTTCAATTTTTAATTGATTTGGTTCAATTTTGGATTCGATTCAGTTCCAATTTTTTAAATATATCAAAAACAACATTTCTCATTAAAAAAATAATAATAAAAAAAACTTCTCATAAACAACTATTTTTTAAAGGTTGGAAGTATTTTTAAATTTATTTAAAGATATTTTTTTACCTGAAATAGGAATGAATTAAGGAATTCTCCATGACTTTTAGAAATCTTCTAAATAATGGAAGGAATATAACTTTAATATGATTATATAT
>JBBMKA010082299.1:0-14217 GCA_037833695.1 Sechiopsis laciniata | reverse complement strand
CATTAAAGTTTTTGAAGCACCAAAGTCAACATGTATACAAGTAGAAAAGTGTTTCAAAGTCAATTCCCCTTTTTTTTTTTTTTTTTTTTACTATTTTTCAAGTTTCTAACCCCATAAATGATATAATTAAATATATCTCAGCAAATCACTTCTGACATAATTCAACAATTGATTTAATGGAAGAGTAGTGAAGCTTTTGACAAATTTATTTATTGTTTCTAGGGGATTGATGTCGGTTTATAAGGTTAAGAAGTCAAAGTATAAGGCGCTCTAAGTTCGGCGACATCGACACTAAGGGAAGTTTCCTCCCTTATTAAATTCCTTTGCGGTCTGCTTTTTTACTTCGCAATGACGGCCACACGAAAAAGAACGAAAAGCCCCATCAATTTCTTCATCAATTTCTTTGGCCTATATAAAGACTAATATTTCAAAGGAAAGCTGCAAATCCAGTTTTTGGTTGCTTCTTCTAAAAGGTACACTTCTTAATACCCAAACCAATCAGTCCCCCTTGTAATGGCGCTGAGGAGAAAATTTGAGGCACTGAAAGATATGAAAAAGGAGCAAGAAACAAAGGTGCAATACCATGAAACCAAATTCCAAAACATGGTTATTGGTTACCTCATTTGGACACGCAGCTTCTTCTTCTTTGCTATCAATCCTCAAACTTCCATGTCCTTTAACTGCAAGGATTGGCGGTTCATTTTAGCTTCAACTCTCTTCTGTACCTTCCTCTACCTTTTGCTTTTCCTGGATGCTGCCGCTATGTTCTTTCGAACCCATTATAAACTCGTCTTAATCCGGCTCGAGCTAATGGGAGTTTGCCAGCAAATTTCGGTGACCCAAAACCAAGATGATGATGATGATGTGGAGGCTGGAGAATCTAATGATGGCTTTGATGATTTCAGTTTCCATGAGAAGATGCTCGTGCTTGATCGTTTTACAACTACTGTTGAAAAGAAAATTTACATTTTCTTTATTGTTTGTGCTTTGCTTGCAATTACTACCATCGAATTATATGCTTCCAAGTGTTTGTTCTGCAAATGAAAATGGATCACATTGTGTTGGCCGTGGAGTTTGCAGATAGTATTATGTGCTGCAAAATCCATGTCCAATAAATTAGTGTTGGAATAAATAAATGTATTCAAGGTAACCAGGCTAAAGATTAGGCAGGTTTTTATGTTCATGTTATTCATAATGGAAGCCATATTATAAAATTTGCATTCTTTCATTTCTCTTATTCAAAAGATCAATTTTAGATTTGTTTCTTTCTAAGTTCTCCATGACCCTCTTGACTACTAAACCACTCTATGATGGTGGTTACAAATCCAAGATTCATCTGTTCATTGAAATAAAATAGAGGGCTTGGTGAATCTATTATATAAAACCATGATTCGGATCAGGATTTGAAATTTGGTCCGGACATTCGGTTGCATCTCCAACGAGTTAACAAATGTGTACACATTGCCCTTACTCATATATTAGTCTGATATACCTTTCGCCCTTATTATTCTGATACCTCGAAAGGTGCAAAATAAAGAAGAAAAAAAAGAAGGAAACAGGGCCAACCAACACCTATGTGAATCACGGGAGAATTATGTACAACAAACTACAAAAACTGCCTTTTTTGTAGAGACATTTGTCATAGTCAATGGCTTGGAGGGAAGAATGCTTACTACACCACAACTCAGTGATTGCCATAGGCTATATTACTTGGTGTTTATTTCATAAACTCTCCTTAAGAAGTAAGAACTATTAAAAGATTTACCTTATAGAAACTAGACGCCAAATCTTTAGTGGTCTCACTGGGTTGACAAACTTTGCAAATTTTCGGGTGAGGACTGTTCACGCCGGAAGCACAGAATCTGCCATTTCTTGAAAGAAAAAACAATTCGATTCAGTGGAAGAGAATCAGATTCTAACTGAATTACCACTTGAAACAATGTAACACAGAGAAGTTCAGAAAAAAAAAACTTCAAAATCATGAAATAAAAATAAAAGACACCCAATAATCATACATCATTTCTCATCCAAAGCAACATATAACACATCTAACTCTACAGCCGTTGAAAAAACGAAAACCCCTTTTCAGAATCATCATTTCTCAACATAGCAGAAACCAAAAAGAAATGCCCGTTTCTAGAGAGAGAGAGAGCTTACATTTGCGCGGCGTCGAGAGAGAATAGTGGTTGAATTGAGAGGAAAACGAGGGAGCAGAGGAGGCTTCCAATGAACCCTAGAATTGAAGGGGAGAGAATGGCAACAAGGGTTTGTTGCAGTCCACATTGGGGATTAGAAACAGAGCAATTGGATTTTTAAAAAAGGAAAAGGAAACCCTAAAATCGTTCTTCAACCAGCTGCTCTGCCCTAGTTTCCAGCTTCTTGAGGAGGAGGAAGCAACTGGGAATCATAACTACGACGCCGATGAAAGGCGATAACAAGTTCAGTGAGCGCAGAAGCTTCATGAATTCAAAGGGAATTTTAGGCTGCTTCGATTGGGATTAAAGACAAAATCTCCGTCCCTGATCTACGCAATTGCCTTATTGCCTAGTGATTGTTTTTTCCCTTGTTCTTTTAAGGTTAAAATAACATTTTGGTTAGTTAAAAATCAAATTTGTTTTATTTTGGTTTCTAAATTTTTAAAAGTTTAATTTTAGTCATTCAACTATGAAGTTTGTTCAATTTTAGTCTCACCACTTTCGAAAGTCCAATGTTGGTGCCTCAAATTTACAAAAAGTTTAAAAATAATTTTGGTCCTTAAGGCTCCATTTGATAACTATTTGGTTTTTTGTTTTTTTTAAATTTTAGCTTATTTTTACTCAAGTTTGCTAGAATTTTCTCCATCTTTCTTACAATGTATTCATATTTCCTTGAAAAAGTAGTTGGATGCTAATCAAATTTCAAAAACAAGTTTTTGGAAGTTACTTTTTTTTTCCAACTTTTGGTTTCTTAAAATATAGGTAAGATATAAATATATAAGTAAGAAAAAACCTATAACAAAAAAGTTGTTATAGGCTTAAATTTAAAAAACAAAATGATTATCAAACCGAGCCTAAACTTTTTTTTTAATCAATATTGACTATTTTTAATTTTTTTAGTTGAAGGAGTAAAATTATAATTTTAAAAGTATAAAGACTAAAATGGATATAAATTTGACAATTCAAGACTAAAATTGGACTTTTGAATTAGCATTAAAGGCGGAGTTTCACACACAAATAAGAAAGGAATTAGAAAGAAAGACGAGGGGCGAGAGAAGCCGCTTTCTTCGCAGCTGCGAGCTCCTTCTCGTAAGACATTGAAGAACAAACTGTTAACGTGACTGGAAGATACTATTGGATATATTTTGGTTAAAGTATTTTATATTGATAGGATTGTATTTTTGTTATTCGAAGTGTTTGGATAGCAAGTAGTGGAGGGTTTAGCAGAAAAATTATAATAATAAAAAAACATATTTTTACTTTACTATGGGAATATCCTGAAGTTTTTGCAAAGCTTTTTTTTTTTAAGCGAAAATTGCACAAAAACACTCTTAAAGTATGATTAATTACATCCTAAATTTTTAATTTGATCAATTATCTTCCTTCAAATTGGAAAAGTGGTCAAATTAACCCTCTATGGCCAATTTAGGTAAGTTAGAGTAAGGAAAATTTTCATATATAACAAAAAAAAAAAAACATGGCATTTTGAAAAAAAAAAAAAACATTTTTTACTAATAGAAAGAAAGACAATTCTAAAGTATGAAATAATGTACAAAAATCTACTATAGATAATATATTTTAGAGAGAAAAAAAAATGATATAATTAAAATTGTTAAGGTAAAAATTGCATGTTGCAATTTTTCAAAATAAATGTTAGATTTGTTTTTTTATAGACATAGAATAGGAAAATGTATACAATACACGGTGGCCGATAGTTGACTGTTGTATATACAAATAAAATACAGGACTTAGGTGGAAACGAATCTATCAAGTAAATTAGTGGTGTAATATCATGTAAAGCATACACGATTCTTATTCCATATAACCCCTATATTTACTTGTCAACCAACCAAGAATTATTCCAAGTTAACATGCTTAACATTGAAATCCTTATGATTGAGTTTTATATATATATATATCCTTATGATTGAGTTTTATCAATTTATTTTATAATATTTTAACCTAGAATTATTTCCTTTTTTTTTTACAAAATTTTTCAATCTTTATTCAATTTAATAAAATTTTAAAATAGTTAACTTTTAATATTTATTAATTTTTCATTAAATAATAAGAAAAATACAAGATTAGTAAATTTAGAAAATAATTACAAGTACAATTACTAAAAAAAAAAGGAAATTTACCTTTAGCCGCCCATTCTACCTCTTATATTATATTTGCAACACAATTTTTAAAATAATTATAGTACACAATTTTCTATTAGTGATAGAACTCAACCCGTAATAGAATGAGTATACTAATGATTGAATTCTATCAATAATAGAACTTAACTAGTGATAGAACATAATTTACTATCAGTTATAGAACTCAACCAGTGATAGAATGAGTCAACTACTAATTATACATTTTATGAGAAAAAGTTAATTATTGTATTAATTAAAAAAAATATCAATCTTAAATATTAATTTTATAAAAAAAAAAAAATAAATAAAATCTAACATTCTTTTCAAACAACCATATTCAAACAGAATTTTGAATAACCTCTCCTACAAACATTCATATTCAAACAAAGTGTTTTGCAACCTCTCCTACAAACATCCATATTCAAACAAGGTTTTCATGCAACCTCTCCTATAAACATCCATATTCAAACAAGGTTTTCCTGTAACCTCTCCTATAAACATCCATATTCAAACAACGTTTTTCTGCAACCTCTTCTACAAACATCCATATTCAAACAGGATTTTTCTGCAACATCTTTTACAAACATCCATATTCAAACAGGGTTTTTCTGCAACATCTTCTACAAACATCCATATTCAAACAAGGTTTTTCTGCAACATCTTCTATAAACATTCATATTCAAACAAGGTTTTTCTGCAACCTCTTTTCTCTTCCTCTCCACTTCCCCAAACCAAATAGCCCCCCAAATGACACCCTTGCTTTATTTATTTATTAATTATTTTTTTTTGAATATTACGGATTTTGACTTCTTTGACTCTTTTCCTTTATTTTCCTTTTTTTTTAAAAAAAACAACTTAATGGATCTTTGGTATTTTTTTCCCATTTTCTAGCTTTCTTTTCCCTTTCAAATCCATAAATGGTATTTGTTTTTCTTTAATGTCTTTTCAAAATCTATTTTCATTCTTTTGCCTTTCAAATCTGTAATAGGTGAATTACACATCATTAATTAGCCCTAGATGAGTTAAATGTAATTTGGGTTAATTAGAGGGTTAGTTTTAGCTAACCATGAGAGATGTGTAGGAGCCCATATATAAGCTCCATTTGAGGGTTTTATTCTAATTGAGAGTGAGAGTAGAAACCCTAGCCGCCTTGAGAGCCCTTGTACATTCTTGCAATGGCATTTTGATGGTGGATCGATCAAGCTCAATCGATCCATAACAGTGGAGTAGGGACGTTCCCGAACCACTATAGATCTGGTGTTCTCTCTTCTCCATCCTTCTCTTTTCTATTTGTTTAATCTTTATTTGCAATTGTTCTTGGATTAGATTTAGATCTGGAAATTGCATCTACAGTTAACTTTCTATATTTTAAAAAAGTATGACTAATAATCAACTTTTTATGAATTAAAGTTGTTTTTTTACATGATAGTTTATGCTCCCCACAATTATTCTCATGCTACAATGGAACCCTACTACATAAGATGGTCGAGAAACGGCTTAGTTTTATTATCCTACAATAAATAACCCTTAGAAGGTAAAGTTTATTCTACTTTTTATGCATGTGTTGAATGTTTGGTGAGTTAGAATAAACTTTTTTTCTTTCTATTTTTTGCTATTTTCTAGTATTTTTATAACTGAGTTTAAATATTTTATAACTTCAGTTTTAGCGTTTTGTTGAGTGAGTTATTGTGATTTATTGGTCAATTCATAATTTAAAATTATGTTTTTTTTTTTAAAGATTAAAATTAAGAAGTATTAGTTAAGTCTAAATCAGGTCAAAAAAACATTATCTCTATATGAACAAAATTTAAGTGGTTTTTTTATTTGTCGGATAATATGTATTTTGTTACGATATTTTATTTTCAAGAAAACTCATTATAAAATTAATAATAATAATTTTAAAATAGGTGATAACCATGAGTTAAGCTTTTATTCCTTATAAGTACTTAATAATTTTAAAAATTCTTATTTGACTATTAAGTAGTTAATTTTAAAAGAATGCTTAAGCCTCCAGATCGAGTTTGGTTGAGTTCTTAAACCACCAATTATAATAATCATTCCCATGTTATAGTAAAACTTTCTATTATAATAATTTACCATCATCATAATAACGTGCATGATAAACACGTCATTGTTATAATAATATACACTCAAATACATGTTATCAAAATCTCTCATATTATAATAATTTAATAATTCAATTGTTGTTTCAAATATACGTAATGAATGAAGAAGTTGTCTATGCTTAAAACGTATGTGACACAGGTGTCACACAGTTTTTTTTTTTTAATATCATTTTGTTTAGGAAAAAATAAATGTGTGATATGCAGAGGCAAGTTTTCTCTTCTTTTTTTTTTAAAAAAAAATCAAGTTATCTTGAATTTCAACAAACTAATTATGGAAGAATGGTAGTTGACAAGATTCCAATACAGAGATTTCCTATTCATGCTGCAACTCTTTTCAGAATAAAGAGTTATGCTGCAATTCATCTATTGGATCAAAGTTGCACCGAGTAATTCAAAAGCAGATTCTGAGCAAAGTTGAGGTAACCTCTCAACTGAACAGTTTAATTTTCACAACAAAAGTAATGCATTTACCTCTGTAATAACAGCCTTCATCTACTGAAAAATCAAAAGGACTAAACAGTAAAACTCTCATTCTATTAGATATTAACCAGCAGGTTATTAAAAAAAAGAATCTACATCTCTCTCTATCCTTGTATTCTCAACTTCTTGAATTTCATTAGCTGAGTCAGCTAAGAAAACAAAGAATTCAGAAACAAATAGGAAAGCCTAACAGAACTAAACATGCTATAGAACAATTTGTTTTAAAGACAAAAAATTAATAACAATTTGGAGTTAAATGATGTTATACAGAAGCCTCAATCCTAGGCTCAAATGAAAAGGCAGACATAAACTCCACAGCTTCACCGTTCATATAGCATTTGGGCAATTCCGTCCACTGATTCTCGACGAGATCGCATTGTAAATATGTGTAAAGCTCGTTAGAGTTCATGCATATGAGTATCTGGTTGCCAGCTCCAACACAGTTAATATCGACCTTCTTGCCGTACCACTCGTGTGACATTGCAGGGGGCAATGCGGCAATTTGATGCCAAGTTCGAGCTTCCTCTTCGTATCTCCAAACTCTAAGGCTAGCTGTTTCGAGAAACTCAGATAGCATAACAACTAGCATCTCGCCTCGACACTCGACCACGTCGATGGAGTACTCTGAAAAGACAGGCAAGAGCCTCGGGTACTCCACGAAGCATCTCTTGCTCAAATTACAAGCCATGATCGTTCCCGAGGAGCTAATGAAGTAGACGATATCCTCCCCATTCTTGTTCGTAATGACCGATGAGTATTGCTTGGATGGGCTTCTCTGCATGTTTGTGGACACTACATTTCCTGTACTACTCAGGAAGTACAGGACAGAATCGTCATTGAAGTTGAATTCAATAGAATCGTCAACTTTTCTACTCAATGTAACATCGTCATCCCAGTAACCAGAGATCGAACGGTAGATTTTGAACCGGAGCTTGGGAAGATGTCCATGGACCAGTACAAGCTTGTACGATCCCTTGCAACCGTCGGGGTCTGTGCTCATCACAATGGCATGAAGAGACTGATTTTTCTGGTCAAGATCCACTGGAGGAAGTTCACTACATGAGCCTGTTAAAGGATTAGACACAACAAAGTTACCCAACAAATTGCGAAAACAGATCAAACCACCAGAGGCTGCAACTGGCATCGAATCGACATGACAATTCTGAAGGAGATGTGGGTAGTTAAGCTTCTTCCAACTTTTCTCAGTCGAGTCGAAAACAATCGAGCGGTTGAGAAGTGGATCAACCATGAAAAACCAGGGGTCACGTGTAGAAACGTCCAAGCACGCACACTTGAAACTTGAAGAAGCTGCAACCGATTTCCATCTCTTGCACACCAAAGAAAGCCGAAAGAACGCCGAGGTCGGTAGCCTCGAAAGGACCCTCTCGATAATGTCTTGATTAAGATCATCCAAAGAGAAGCTGCTCAACATGTTTTCCCCATCATTTCTCTTTCTCTTCCTAGCCACCCCCAAATCACCATAAGCATCACCAAGCTCCATTAGCAGAAATATACTTGAAATCACTGCAACACCAAACAAACACAAATCTATCAGTTTCAACCATAAGCTAACTTCAACTTCAACCCCAAAAGCCCTAAAATAAGAATCTCAATCATTTAAAAAAAAAATTGACATACATGAGTGTCGGGGTCACCTTACTCACAACTCGACTATCCTCACCGATTTGACTCCTATAACCTTAAAATGTCAAGAAAATCCATAGTAAACTAATCTTAACCAGGTAGCTACTATGGATTAAACCCATTATACCTCTAGGTTCTCCGAGTATCCTATGGTTGAATCTCAAATCAAATCTGTAAGAAGAAGAAAACCCCAATTTCCCTAATTACCCATATCTCCATATTTCTCTCTTTGATGCAATTACTCAAGAAAAACCCCACAACTAAATCAGTGAATCGAACAAATTCACAGCAAAACTCATCAAACCCCACAACTAAACCAATCTCAAGAAAAACCCATAACCCAAAAACTCAAAACCAAATCAAATCAAATCCCCAGAATCCAAACAACCAAGCAACCAAAAACAGAAACCCAATCAAACCCTCGAACCCCACAATAAAAATCCACAAACAGCATAAAAACAATCTCAAATGAAAACAAAGACAGACGAAACAAACAGACCCAGAAGGCAAAATGAAGAGAAAAAAAACAGAAAAAAAGAGAAAATGTATGTACCTGGCAAATGGGGGCAGGAGTTGAGAGCGACTGAGTGAAGTGGGTGAAGTTGGGGCTATAAATGGGAATTGGGAAAGGGGGAAAAAGGGGAAGAAGCAAACGAGGGGAGGAGAAAAATGAGAAAAAAGGGGGAAAAAAAAGAAAAAAAAAAAAGAAAGAAAAAGAGAAAAGTGGGTAATGGAGGAAGAAGAGAAGGAAGGTTCGAGGGTAATGAGTTTTGTAGGCGTTGACACTTCGTCACACAGAAAGAAGAGAAAAATAATACACGAGCGGATAAAAGGGCTAATTAAAAATACAATTCCGAATACGATTCTTTCATTTCTAAATACAACAAAAAATAAAGTGGACACTATGAACTCTGACTCTTGTTCTTCACCGGTGTGTTTGGCTTTGGATTCGTTTCCTGGGTTTTTTCCTTTCTTTAAAATGATATGTTTGTTGAGTTTATGGATGATTTAAAATGAATATTTATTGATTACTCTTCCAAAAACAATTATATCTAAATGGATTTTTGTAATTAGTCAAAATAATTCTTTATTTTTACGATTAAAACAAAAGAAATTCATTTATAGTCATTCATTTCTAATTATTTAAAATAACTTCTCATTTTTTAACTATTTATTTCTAATTACTCAAAATAACTTATCTTTAACACTTTATTTCTAATTATTCATTTTTAACTACTCAAAATAATTATTCATTTTAAATCTACTTTCAAAGAAGATATTGTAATTAACTCCTCTACAAAAAAAATACTTCATCCATACTAATTTTTTACTGCAATTCCTTCATAAAAATCTACATTCAAATGACTTTTTATAAAAATCTAAATTTCTAACTATTTAAAATAACTTATCAAACTAAGACCCCACATCAAAACACCTCTTACTATTTTTATAGGAGATTTGGAAAATGGAAATTAATAAATTATTTTATGGGGAGGATCATAAATATATAAGTGATTTGAAACCATTAAAAAAAAAAAGAAAGAAAGAAGGAAATTGTATTAGATGGCCTAGTTGTAGATAATAATTACAGATTTAGACAAAAAAATTAAAATAATTGAAACTTTTTTTATTAATTAAATTTTATTTTTCTTTATTCATATTCTACCCCTAATACCTTCTTCTATCTCAAAGTCATTTTTGTTCTTTTTTTCTTTCCTCCGACCAATCTCCACCATCTCTGCTGTAGATAAACAAAATCTATCAGTCTCAATTCTCATCGCCATAAGTATAGGCCCGAGATGGAGCAAATCATAGTGCCATTGTTCGAAGCCATTGAAGACATCGGAGACAACATTGGAGATATTGTCGACGCCATAGACACTAAGTTGGTCATTGTTCGACAATGGCTAGAGATGTAGAAATGCTTGCTATCGTTTTCCAAATACCTAGATACAATCATCAGAGACGATGACCGAGACAATCAAAGTCAACGACACCTTCTATCAAGAAATTCTAATCTAAAATGACAAACTTAAAGTTCTATGGATGTAAAAGATGGAAAAATAATACATATTTATAGAATATAATACAATCAAACCAAGTCAACACGCCACCAACTCTTTCGGTACATGCATAAATAATACTACTTTATTATAATATTCATAGCTTAACTAGGTTGTTTTAATACAATAGATATTCATACTCCATTATCTTAAGTGCTTGTATAACATAAAATATATGAAATTCATTTACCTTGTAAATATCGCATACGTTAAATTCTTATAATTAATACGTGTATATTTAACATATGCAATGCAGTTTGAGTACATTCAACATATTTAAGCTTAGCATTGTATAATATTGTATTTATAAATACTCTTTAATATGATATGATGTGGAAATAGCATGTAATAATATCCATTAATATGTCTCCATTAATTATTGTGTATTAATTATTAATTCAATTAATACTAAATAATATCCAGCGATATGGTATTTTTGTAAATAAGTTCATCTTCAATGGTAATTCGTTTAAATTGCAGACGAGTCCGTTCGTTAGCCGACGACCGAAAGAGCTATAATCATTGTCGGAAAAGGTGAGACAAAGGTGTGATAGTCACCGTTGGTGGCATCTTCGAGGCGTCGAAAGTTGTCGTTGTTACTGATGAGATAATCTTAACCGTGAAACAACTTTATGGGCGTCCATGGTGTTGAAGAACTTTGATCACCACGTCGGCGAGACAAAGACACTTGTTTCTATGTATCAACGGTGATGGTGAAGAGGCTTGACGAACGTATCACACCGGTGAACTTCAATTTGTATTTTCTATTTCTTAATTTCTTAAAATGTATTAAATATAGTAGGAAGGTATTGTTGTCTTTTTTATTAAATCAAAATTATTTAAAATATATATATATATATATATATATATATATATTTAGTATATATCGGGGGAGGAAGACAAATACCAATTCTCGGGATCAAACCTATGACGCTAGTGTTAAACTAATTTACAACCAAACAATGAAACCATTGTGCCACTGACTCATTCGGTATAATATATATACACACACTTTTGCTAAAAAGTTTTTTTTCCCTAGATTGGTAATTATATTCTAAAATTGTTTTAGTCCTACAAAAAATAAGGTCATATGATTATGACTAGAGTAACAATATATCTATATCAATGTGGAGATCACTTCAAAGTTGTCTTTATTAAGATTGATTATGGGAATAAGAATACATATAGAGAGAAAAAGTTAAGATTATGAGAATGACTATTTATGTTTAGAGTGAAATGAATAGTTATAGAAGAATTATTACCTCATAATATAAATACGAGGGAACTATTATTTATCTTTGGAGTAGATTTTGAATGTTTATATAGATCAAAATATTGGTCATGAAAAAATAAATAATGATTATCATGAAAATAAATAATAATATTTAAAGAATGATCGTTGATGAACGAAAGGTAGGTAAAGAAATTATACTTTCATCTCTTTGATTCTGCAAGTCCTAAACACCATCATCCCAAACACCAATAGATCATACTTTTTTTTTATAGGGTGGTATGCATTTATGTTTTTGGTGAATTTTGTTATAAATATAAATTATAAATTCTCAAACTTTTGAGTGTTGTCAAATTTAAATTAAATTACAAAGTTCAGTTTGGACACCTATAGATTTATATATGTGTTTGCTCTCTAAACAAAAAGTATTAATCTATCATTTGAGCTTTTGTTTTGGTTTTTGAAAATTCAACTTGTTTTCTCGTAATTTTTTTTTTTGGAGTACAAGTTGGGGTTAGAAGGATTACAAATACCGAGATGTGGAAATGGATTAACACCAAACCAGATAACCAATCTCACCAACAACACATTCGTTCAAAACTTTTTTTTTTTTTCAAAACATAAGCTCGATCTTTTAAAATATAAGCAAAATGTAGATATAACATAAAAATAAATCTTTGGGATAAATAGAATTTATAGACTTAATTTTTAAAAATAAAATCAAATGATTAACCTTCCAATCTTAATTTTCGTTTGATTTTTTTTTTTTTGTTATAAATATGTTAGATACTTATTATATATTTTTAAGGTTTAATGATCTATTAAAAACAAAAGTGAAAATTTATGGATGATACACTTTTTAAAATTCAATGGCTAAATGATACTAACTTCAAAATTCAATGGCCAAATAGATGTATACAACCATGCAATTTAACTTTTTATATGCTTACTTTACGAAGTCAATAATTGATCTATGTTGTTTTAAGTTGTAACACGCATGGGTAAAGGTTGTTTATGAGTTAGGTTAGTTTGTAAGTTTCTTCCACTCAAATAATTTTTAGGGAATTTTGTATGTATAATAAAAAATGATAAAATATTTCCACATATAACACAAAATTAAACTAATTCATTTGTAGCAAGAAATTCAAAGTGAGATCTATCACCGATAGAATTCAATAAGTGATAGAGTTCTATTACTGGTTGAGTTCAAATCAGCAATAGAATTCAACCAGTCTAATTCTATCACTAGTTGAGCTATATCACTGATAAAATTCAATCAGTCATCTCACTAGTTAAGTTCACTGATAGAAATCAATGGGCTATAAATAAATTAATTTAGAAATTGTGCTGCAAATATAATACAAGAGATAGAATGTATTGTTGATGTTAAATTCTCAAATTTTTATTAAATAATGAACAAACTCAAATCAATAATTTTAGTTTGATTGATCTGAGTTATTTATTTAAATTTTTGTACGATGAAATATTGAAATGTTAATAGATAAAACTTCAACTTAATTATTTTCGAATATTAAATAAAAAATTATAAACTCAATTTTTTATTTATATTATGAAAAGATGCATTGAAAAAAGTTTTAAAACATAGAATTTACCTTGACTAGCACATTCTATAATATTTGCAGCCACAATTTTCAAAAGAATTTATCTATAGTACATGATTTTCAATGAGTGATAGATTTTCAATGAGTGATAGAATTCAACCAATGATAAAATTCAATTTAAATTTATTCCTACAAATAAACTAATTTTTATTTTATTCGATGAAAATACTTTGACATTTTTTATTATACATGTAAAATACCCTTTTAAAATAGTGTAAAGATCCGTAGAAAATAAATAATAATAAAAAAGATAATCATTAAATTTAAATAAACGTGTATCAATAATTTTATCGTGGATGAAAAAAAAAAGTATTTTTTTAAATTGGCTCATTGGAATTCACAAAAAAAAATTCAACTCATAATTTTTTATTCATTTGAATTTAACTAATTCAAATAAGGTGTTGACCAAAACCAACTCATTGTGTTGGATTGGATTAATCCAATCATTCGGGTCATAAAATGTGTACACCTTTTAGTGTATACATTTTTTTATTTGAGAAATAGTATACGAAAATTCAGATGTTTGAATTCTTAGGTTCACATTATTCAAAAATCTTTTAGTTTCAGCGCTCGATACCAAATGTTCAAAATGAGTTTACAAATTTGACCAACCAAATTTATATTTTGTTATATTGTAACTATATATATATATATATATATATATATATATATATTTTTTTTTTTTTTTTTTTTTTTTTTTTTTTTTTTTTTTTTT
>JBBMKA010082288.1:0-14218 GCA_037833695.1 Sechiopsis laciniata | reverse complement strand
AGCACACAATTAATATTTAACAGCTAAACAACACTAGGTGACCAAAGGCACAAGGCTCGGGAAGTAATTACCCAAAACCAGGAAAAACAGGCTCGGCAGCAGGCTTCGGCGAAGGCTTGCTTATGGGCAAATGAGGCACGACTGGTGCAAAGCTCGACTAAGGGCGAGTCTGCAGGTAGATGCGAAGAGCGAACGTCTCGCTGAGGCAAAGGGCTCGCTAGAGCAAAATTCGAAAGTAAACGCAGCACAGCGGATCAGCTCGGACAAGCAAACGACGTGGTCTCGGCTACGAATAGAATAAGGGTTGATGGATCTCGACATCAGGCCATAGAAAACCAACGGAGAATAAGAAGAGTTTGGGCAAAACGTACCTGAGGCGAACGGTGAGCGAGAATCGTGGCTACTGCAGATTGTTCGGTTGTTTGCAAGGGCAAATCGGGTGATCTGCTCAGCAATGAGGGCCGCAATCACGAGCGAATGTGTGCACTGATGCTGCGACATAGGCTCGGTGCTGGATAAGGATCGACGAAGGGCGAGGGCGGCTAGGGTTTGGCGAACTTCATCTCGGCCAAGGGTGGAGAAATAGAGGGAGAGCTCTCGACAAAAGAATGAGGAGAAGAATGAAAGAAATGAAAGAAAATGTTCTTATATAGTGACCTCTTCGCTACGTGTCGAAATCTCCTAGAACCAACCAGTCTTCTAGTCCCAACGAAGACACATTTTTCTCCTTTTCTTCTTCTTTTAAACAAAACCTCAAAACTCTAACCAACAGGTTTCGATTTCCTGGCGAGGGAAACTTTAAACAAATAATTTCTTTCTTTTTCTCTTTTAACCAAAGAACTTCTAAGCTTTCCAAGATGCAACTCTAACCCTAGAACCCTGAAATCGAAAGAATAAACGAACTCAGCAAATAACAGATATAGCCCTGAAATTCTGAAGGCAAAATTACCAAAATGCCCTTAATGGGTCAAACTGCCCTAACGGCCCAACCGCACAACCGAATCAACAACCGAACATACTTGGGGAACCGAAATGGAAAACTGGGCCGTTACAATACTTCCTCCTTTTATGACTTCCGAAAGTCCCTAAGACCAAAACAACTCCGGGTAAAGAGTCCTCATCAACCTCTAACTCCCAAGTAGCTTTCTATGTCTTCTGATTCCTCCACTTAACTTTAACCAAGTTAATCTCCCGGTTAGGCAAAGCCTTGCGATCTTGGGCTACAATTTGCACTGGCTTCTCCTCGAAGCTTAAAACCTCATTCAACTCTAACGGCCCAAATCCCACAACTTGAGAAGGATCTACCACATACTGACGAAACATCGACTCGTGGAAAAACGTTATGCACTACTGCCAATGACGAGGGCAAAGCCAAACGATAAGCCACTAAACTGGTCCGCTCAAGGATCTCGAAGGGTCCTACAAACATAGGACTTAACTTTCCCGCTACCCAACCTTAAGGCCCTACGCATCGGCCCTACTTTCAAAAATACATGCTGGCCAACTTCAAACTCTAAACCTCTACGTCGAACATCGACACTGTCAACATACGAGCCCTAATCTTCTAAAATACGTCATTAGCCATCTGAATTGTCGACTGATAACTGTTATTGTAGGCAAACTCCACCAAATACAGGTACTGATCCCAACTGCTTGGGAAATCTAAAACACCGGCTCGTAACATATCCTCAAGAATCTGGTTCACCCTCTTTGTTTGACCACCTGTCTGAGGGTGAAAAGCAGTACTGAAGTTGTACTCGATTCCCAAACCCTCATAAAGCCCTCTCTAGAAGCGAGAAGTGAACCGAGAGACACGATCCAAAACAATTCTCACTAGCCCACCATGATACCGAACGATCTGATCCAAGAACAACTATGCCCACTGCTTCACGGTGTAGTTAACTCTACTGGGGATGAAGTATGCATTCTTAGTTAGCCTATCCACACAACCTAGATTTAAGTAAACCCTCTCGGCGTCCTCGGTAACCCAGAAATAAAGTCCAACGAAATCTCTTCCCATTTCTACTGAGGCACACTCAACGGCTACAACAAGCCTGTCGGTTTCTGTCTGGGAGCCTTCACTTGCTGACAAGTGAGACACTGGCTAACAAACTCTACAAAAATCTCTTTACATATCCATCTACCAGAACGTCTGGTGCTAAAACAAAGTCAAAATCTCCTTCCTCCTGAACTCTCTCTCAAACAACCTTTCCATCTTGGGATCACTCAGCTGGCCATCAATGATCCTCTGCTTAATCGATGGCTGAACTGTCAACTGGCTACCTCGGCAGTAACCTTTTCCAATAACACTGCAATACCGGCTCGCTCGAACTCATTCCGTACTTGAACCTGAGAACTCAACAAAGCTGCGGAGTGCGACGTCTTCCTACTCAGCGCATCAGCCACAACATTGGCCTTTCTTGGGTGGTACAATATCTCACAGTCGTAGTCCTTAACCAACTCGAGCCACCTCCTTTGTCTCATGTTTAACTCCTTCTGAGTAAAGAAGTACTTAAGGCTCTAGTGATCTGTAAATAGTTGAACCTCTCACCATACAGGTAGTGCCTCCAAAACTTCAAAGCAAACACAACAGCTGCTAACTCCATGTCATGAGTCAGATAGTTTTTAGACAAGGGCTTCAGCCGACGTGAAACATACACCAACATCTTACCATGATGCATCAAAATGCAAACCACCAACCAAACTTGGAAACATCTCTACACATTACACATCCATTTATTCCCTCCGGAACTGCCAAACTAGGAATTACGTCAAACTGTGCTGCAATGCAGCAAGACCCTCAACCCAAAGGACTTCCTCCTTTTAAAGCTTAATGTACCACGAAACCATAAGCGCCATGTATAAAACAAGCTACCAAAACACAACCCTTAAAATAACGAACCGTTAGGGTCAGACACAATACAACTAGCAAGGCTTCCTCACAAGTCAAGACTTGGAACCAACACGCCTTGCGCAACAACGAACCTCAACTGAAACAAGAGGACGTCCAAAACCTCAAATGGTCAACCAACTTTTAATAAGACAACAAAAAGCTCTTGGACTAACCATCCACTATCTGTCGGTAGAACAACCAACACTTGAGCTTAACAGTCACAAACTCTAACTCTTTCAAGGGCAAAAGTTTTTATCCACTCATAACCGAATTGTGGCTCTTTACCAAGAGGAACTTACCAAGGACAGAAAATACTATCACCTCTTAACGGTCGCGTCCAAGCAAAAGTGGTAAACAATCACTAAGCTGAAAAGACAATCTCCACTTGAAAAACACAATCATTTAAAGTATCACCTGAAATACAACCAAACTCAATCTTAAATTGCACCTCTAGGCCAACTCGAAGATTATCACGAAACTAACCCTGGCTTGGCAAATGACAACAAAGCTCTAACCGAGCAATTGAAATTTCACTATCTGGGTCTAACTGAGCTCTGGCAAGGATCTCCACGAGCTTAGGGTCCTTCTAACGACCCTCAGACACACACTGCCGTAAAGACGGTCTAGCAAACAACTAACTAAACAAGAAAAAACTTCTTCAGTAACACAACCATACTGGCTAGCTCCAACTTTCTAGATATAGGGGCAAGAGATCAAACAAGCTGCAGACTGTGTCGTCCTCTTACTCAAAGCATCAGCCACCTCGTAGCTTTACTCCGAGTAAAGATCTCTACAAGACCCTTAACAACACCAGTTGACAACTGCGTGGTTTCTAGTCAACCACAACTTGCTTGGTCCCATCTAGCTCTAACGAAACAATAACAAGGGTTCTACCAACCAAGGTCACGTTCCAACGAACAATCTTATCTGATGACAAGCAATCCAATAACGAGTAGAATACATCTGCAGTCTCAAACTAAGGGCACATTCAGGATAGTATCCTTGAACTGAAAGCCCAACTTCTCTGAAAACTGAGCACAATCTTGCTCCAAGCAAAACAACTCTAACGTGGTTTCCAATAACAATACCAGAAACAAACTACTCATAGGTATACATGTGAGTATAAAGACTAACCACTGCAGAAGACCGAAGTCTGGCAGTCTCTCATAGAGATGCCTCCTGAACACCAAGGGTTTAACTCTTCACGCTCTATCTCTAACTTTTTCCCACCTCTCGAGTAAACTTAGGGAATGATGCTGTCGGTCATTCCTCGCACATCTTTTCTCTCGTGGCCATCTGACTACCAACAACAAGGATCACTCGTGCTACATGATCAAGTGTTCCAGCTAGCACGTTCGGTGCAACATCTGAAAAAAATGTGCTTTACATCCAAAGAGGTCATAAAAATCATCTGCACAACATTGCAAACTGGGCCTGAACCTAGGCCTGCACCCAAGTTTGGTGCCCAACGAGCATTCTCCAGCCACATCATGAAGTGCTGCTAAAACAACTCTAGGCCCTACTACAAATTGGCTAACAAGGTCACAACCTCTAGTGACGGCAAGACTGAAAACTCGTACAAGAACTCCAGACCGTCAATCTGGCCTTTGGCATCTCGTCCATCGAACATGCTCAAGATCTACTCTTGAATCTCTGCTCGATGCTCAACGAACATCTCTCTAACCACGACTCTTATGGCTGCAACACTATGTCAGCTGAGCTATCTGTGCCCGAGACTCCTCTCGCTGCGCTGCCAACTGCGCCTGAGTCTCCGCTCTCTATTGAGCCAACAAACCGACCATCATCTCTCTCATAGCTGAAGCAAACTCTGCTCCAGGAGTCTCACTCTTAGGTAAGGTAGTCTCTACCCCCTCTCTCGGTAATCAACAGTCGGAGCCAAAGGTGGCCTGTGGGTCTAGTCAACCCTAGAAGTGGTCTCATCTACAGTTGGCTCAGCTCTAACTCCCTGCTCCTCTACGTGTGACCGACACACTGGCGATCCATACATAACCACAAAACTAGTCCACACCTGGACTCTCACTGCCAACAACAGGTAACATATGTGTACTAGATGCAGATACTGTAAACAAACCCTTAGCAAAAGAACTTTTGACATACCTGACGGCCGTTGGAGTGCTGATGATCATGGGGACAAACGACCTAACTTAGTAGGTCAGTCTACAGAATCTATGACTCTAAGCTCTGATACCAACTGTAAAAACCCGACACTAAAACAGTCTTGAACCCGGTTCTTACTCAACATGCATGGTTCAAAACGTTAAAAAACAAACCTTAAACCAACACTAAAACAATTCCTTGTTCGTTCACTCAAAACGGTTCATAAGATAAAACATAGTTGAGTAGGGCCACAGTTATTCAAAACAAGATTAAAACATGAAATCATTTATAACCCAACTATCCTACATGCTAAATTAAGACAACAAAATAAAAATAAAAAACAGCGGTTGCCCATGATCAAGCAGCTCCTCCTCTAGCCGTCCCGGTGCTGTCCGAAGTTACTTGGTAGAAAAACCACAAAAATAAGGGTGAGAACAAAGGCAATCAATAAGAATCTCCAACCGGGGTACAGTACGCAAGTCATATCATCTAGCATCCTAGCATACAAGTAGAGCAAGATCACAAAGGCAGTCTCAACACAAGTACATTCACATCATTTAACTCTCGGCTAAGGATCCACTGTGGATCTTCAAATGGGTTATCAATATAACCCCAAGAATCTTAAGAGTCTCTAACTCTCGACTAAGGATCCACTGCGGATCTCCAAATGGGTTATCAATATAACCTCCAGAATCTCAAGAGTCTCTAACTCTCAGATACGGTGATCAGCTCACTATGCTGATCCTACACACTTGGGAAAGTACCCAAGCGTCGGGCTCTAAACTGAAAGGAAAGGTGTACTGATACACTAGCCTGAGGGAGCTCTCCTCCCGACATCTAATGTACATACGCCCACACTGCATGCTCCTACAAATCGGATAAATGTAGGCCTACACAAACTATGCAGGTCTAGGTGAGCATTCCTATGACTCAGATAGGTGAGCACTGATCCACAGCAGGCGAGAGGCCCTCGGTACCATACTGTGGCAGCGTGAAGCTAAAGGTCGTCCCAAGGAAGGCTTACACCAAGGAAATGACTCTGCTCTAGCAGGCCACAAACTAGGCTTATGTCAGTGTGATAGCTACTCCACCCGGCTTTCAGGGGTAAGGAATCTGTCCCCACAGCCCGACTGGTGGGGACACATACGTTGGTCCACTCTCAGCCTCTAGATGATGATAACCTAACAGGATCTAGCTAAGAAGAAGCAACCTAGAGCTAACAGTGTTCAACATCAATATCATTGCACAATAACATACAACATATCACAATCACAGATAAAACAGTCACCGCAACATAGTAGTGCAATCCAGGGTACATAAATCTACATTCCAGATCCTATCAGACAAGCCATACAATCTTATCCACTAACAAGTATATCGTCAAGCAATAAATAGGCAAACCAATATACTAACAAGTTTAGTAACAGAAATAACGTTCAAACACCTATCCACTAGCATGCTTAGAAAATAGTAACATAAACCAGAAAACTATTAGTGGCAAGCGCAAGATCCACACAACCCCGGTAAGCAATCCTTACCTGGAATGCAAGCAGAACAAATACACAAAACAATGCTCCTTGAGCTGCAGAATACCAACACGAGTAACAGCCTAGGCATAGCAATTAACAAGCACACAATTAATATTTAACAGCTAAACAACACTATGTGACCAAAGACATAAGGCTCGGGAAGCAATTACCCAAAATCGGGAAGAATAGGCTCGGTAGTAGGCTTCAGCGAAGGCTTGCATTCGGGCGAATGAGGCACTGCTGGTGTGAAGCTCGGCTAAGGGCGAGGCTACGGGCAGACGCGAAGAGCGAACGTCTCGCTGAGGCGAAGGGCTCGCTAAAGCGAAATCCAAAAGTAAACGCAGCACAGCGGATCGTCTCGGACAAGTGAACGACGTGGTCTCGGCTACGAATAAAACAAAGGTCGATGGATCTCGACATCAGGCCACAAAAAACCAAAGGAGAACGAGAAGAGTTTGGACAAAACATACCTGAGGGGAATGGTGAGCGAGAATCGTGGCTGCTGCAGATCGTCCGATTGTTTGCAAGGGCGAAGGCATGCTTGACTAGGCAATCGGGTGATCTACTCGGCGATGAAGGCCGTAATCACGAGCGGGCGCGTGCACTGATGCTGCGAAAAAAGCTCATTGCTGCGGCAAGCATCGGCGAAGGGCGAGGGAGGCTAGGGTTTGGTGAACTTCATCTCGATGAAGGGTGGAGAAATAGAGGGAGAGCTCTCGACAAAAGAATGAGAAGAAGAATGAAAGAAATGAAGGAAAATGTTCTTATATAGTGACCTCTTCACCACGTATCAAAATCTCCCAAAACCAACCAGCCTTCGAGTCCCAGCGAAGACACATTTTTCTCCTTTTTCTCTTCTTTTAAACAAAACCTCCAAACTCTAACCAACAGGCTTCGATTTCCTGGCGAGGGAAACTTTAAACAAATAATTTCTTTCTTTTTCTCTTTTAACCAAAGAACTTCCAAGCTTCCCAAGATGCAACTCTAACCCTAGAACCCTGAAATCGAAAGAATAATCGAACTCAGCAAATAACAGAAATAGCCCTAAAATCCTAAAGGCAAAATTACCAAAATGCCCCTAACGACCCAACCGCAAAACCGAATCAACAACCGAACATACCTGGGGAACTGGAATGGAAAACTGGGCCGTTACAAGCAGATCAAATGCAAAAGCCTTAATAAGGAAAGAATCGGATGATGATGCCAACTATCAGATTACAGAATAGACAAACTCCAATAATCATGGGATTCATGCCTTAATAAGCAAATATGTGATTGACAAAATCAGAAGAAATCTACCGCAAGAATCAGGGGATAAGCTTCCAAAGATAAATTGCAATAAAAGGCAATAAAATATATTTCCAAATCCAATCCTTGCCTCCATAGTCGATTCCTTAGTCCCTAAGCATCTCAAGCCTATAAAAAAGAGAAGAACCAAGAGAGAAAGTGTGTCTGTTTTCGGAGTTTTTCTCCCACATGTGGGAGTAGGATTTTGAAGCGAAGTTCATGTTCCTATTGACACGGAGTCCTATTCTTCAACCAGTCACCAACATTTACTGCTTTCCAGTTTATCTTTTCTTTTTTTTCTTTTTTTTTTTATGCTTTATTTATTTTCAGCACCATTGTTTCCCTTTCGAACAGTTCTTGCATTTGAATTAATTCACTTTTCTTTTTCAATGACTTTCGCTTTATTCTTATTTATTCTTTTCCTCACTTTCATGTCTAGCTAAGCATCTTATGCAAAGGTTAAGGGTACGAGTTATAGAGGTATGAACTAAGGTAAAGGAAGTTGTTAATTGAAGCATGTTAAATTAGGATCGTAATTAAATAGTAAATGTCGACCGATCATCCACATGCACTAATAGGTTATAAATCGGAAGAAGAAATAACCTAAGCTAGTTTGCATGTTCAGTAGGTTAGTATTAAGTCTTTCGTATTTTAAATCGGAGTTTAGAGATAAACTTGTAATTACTGCATACGCTGCGCCAGTTGATAATTAGATTGAGTCGCAACAGAAGTTGGGCTTAATGCGAACGAAAGCGGAAGTGGACGTTTGTTAGGCGAAGTATGACAATTACTTCTTACCGCATTTTATCCTAGGAATCGCTAGATGCATCCGATAACTTTAACCTGAGCCTTACTTAGTTCATTTCGCATTTTAGTTTTATTTTCGTATTTAGATACAAAACAAAACCAAAATCCCAACACCATTCTTTTTTACTTTCTTGCACAACTCTTAGATTAATTAACTAATTATAGATATCAATCCCTGCAGAGAACGATAAAATATAAATACTTATCACTTGCTGCACTTTCGACCGCGTATACTTGCGTGAATCAATAAAGTCTTATACTTAGAATTTATTAGTAGTTTATTTATACTGCACCAAAAAATTGCATTAATATACTCACCCCTTACATTCTCAGGTACTGATCCATTCCGAGGTGGCCACACTGGGAGCTGCATCAATCATGGACACGGTATCGTCATTTCCTTTCCACATTGTGTTTAATTCGTGTCGAACCTTATGTTTTAAACTCTATTGAATTATATTTCGTTTTGAACTATCGGGATCTCGAACCATGTTTTTGTATGTTTTTCGAACTATCAAATGTGATTCATAGTTTTAAGAGTTTAGTTTGGAAATTATACATGTTTATCAAATTTGTTTTGAGGATTTTTAAATCATATGCGCGTAACACCTCATTAGAGTATTTTAGAAAGTCGGGTCGTTACAAGTTGGTATCAAAGTTCAGAGTCATAGATTCTATAGACTGGTTTACGATGTAAACTGTGTGCCCATGATCATCAACAGACCAGTAGCCACCAGGTATGTCGAAAAGTAAGGTAGAACTAAGAAGCATGCTTTAGTTGAGAAACTATTTTGGTTATCTATTATATTGCTCGATTGTAGGCCTTTATTAGGATATATTTATGTTCGGTTTCAATGTAGATACCTCATTGCTGTTATGTCTTTTGAGAGAGAGTTACCTAGTTGGGGTACCTCGGTCTAGTGGGACCAGTTTAGGAGAGAGTTTGTAGAGGCACGCTTCACCTCATCTGCCGCACCGGAGACGGTGTCTTTCTTCGTCATGCAGAGGTAGGAGTTTTGCACTGTCACCACCTACACACAAGAGATCATAGGTCAGCCTCTTTCTGCATCTAATCTGAGCATCGTAGGGAGTCAGTCGGGGGTTTACACTCAGCTCTACGTAGCTCGCACTTCTATTGTTCAGATCACGCATAATGTAACTAAGCGTACTACTATCGAGTTCGAGGCCTTTGGAGTGCCGTAGGAGGTCCCGAACAATAAGAGAGTGAGAGGTCTCGTCGAGGTCATCATTAGAGTCCTTCTGAAGATGTTTTAGAGTCCTGCAGGTGTCTGAAGGTTCATCAGGGACCATGTCTGCCCAAGGTGAAGGTGTGTTACCGGTGTGGCAAGGAGGGCCACTTTACAGTGCGTTGCCAGTTGCCATTTTCCTCTAAGAAGTCATCCCTCGCATCGTCAGCCGCGCCAGTCACTCCAGCTGAGCCAACTCCTCAGACCGACGAGTCTATTGATGGGTTTACAGGTTCCTTGCCCTCTTCGTACAATTAATTTATGTTTTGTTCGACCTCTCATTTCTTGCCTTGTTATGTGTGCCCTTCGATCTCTGACCTATGCTATTGAATGTGTTTGTGGTTTGACCTTGTGTTACGTGCATTCATATGTTTTCCATTGAACCATTATGCATGTTGTTTGATGTGTCTCTTGTTTGAATGGTCACATATCCTTATACACGGTAACTGATCGTAATGCTTTATCTGTTTCATCGGGATAGTATTGCTTTACTTGTTACATGATGATTGTATTGTGCTTTTTATTTCATCTTGATCGTATTACCCTATCATTCAGCATAATCGTATCGCTCTGTCTTGTTTGTTCATCGTGATGGTATGGCTCTATCTTTTCGTCATGATTATATTGCTCTACTTGTGTCTTCAGGAGGGTATTGCCCCTTCAGTTTGTTATGGTTGTACTGGTCTTATTGCTTCATCAAGATTTTTATTGCTATGTCTGTTCGTCGTGATTATATTACTGTATTCGTTTTCATCGTAATTATACCGCTCTGCCTGTTCATCATGTTTGCATTGTTGTGTTCGTTCTCATCACGATTGCATTGTTCTATTTATTACATAATGATTTTATGGCTCTATTTGTTCGTCATGTGCTTTTTGGCTCTAGCTATTGTATCAGGATTGTATTGTCCTGCCTGTTCATTATAATCGTATTGCTCTGTTAGTTCACTATGATTGTATTGCACCATTCGTTCCATTATAATCGTATTGTTCTATTAGTTCACCATGATTACTTTGCACCATGAGTTCCGTTATAGTTATGTTGTGCTTATCGTTATTGGAGTTGGAGTTGGTCAGATACGTGTATCAGACCAGCTACCAGTGTTCCACTCGATTAGCTTTACCCTTGTTTGGGTTCCATGCCATGTGTGGCATGGTGTGGTTTGTTGATAACCACACAGTCGTTGACTACCTTTGGAAGAAGGTCAAACTCAGTCTTTCTTTTTTGTCTAGCTTTGAGTTTAAAAAGTGCAGGTCAGAGGACCACCCTTGTTTATTTTCCGAGTCAAGCTAGTTTGTTGTGTTACCGCAAGGTATAGAGTCTTGCCTCGCCAGGTTGCTTTGTGATGTTTAACTGAAGTTGAGTTTGAAAGTGGTTCCCGTGAGGTGGAGTTTGTTGTTGTGCATTCTGGAGAAAAGTCACTTAGTAGTAAGTTTGAGCTGGGGAATGCGCATGAGGTAGTTTCAGGAGGCTCGAGTATTTGTATCTCTACTTCAGTGTGCTCGATCCAGCAGGATCAGGCTTTTGTTCGTATTTAGTGTTGCAGCTGAGCACGAGTTGCTTTTGCTTTTTCAAGTTCTCATGAGTGCCAAGGCATCGGTACCTGAGTTCCCTAAAGTTCTCTTTTGCACTCAAATTCTGTTGACCCTAAATTTTAAAAGTAATTGCTTTGAACCTAACCAAGCAAGTTATTAATAAGGAACAATGTTTTGAAGCGAGAGTTGTAACCATGATGTTTTAATAATTCAAATTGAACATTGTGACCCTAATGTTTTGATGTAAGAATTGAGTGTTTTAAACGATAGTGATATTATTAATCTCGACGATCCAGTTTACTAAATGAGTTTTAAAGCAGTGCAAAGTTCTATTAGGTTGAAATGTTTTGAACAACTAGAATTGTAAGTGTTTTGGTCGAAAAGTTTTACTAGGGTGATTTCAATAGTAGGAGCAAACATTTAACCTGTAATTAATAATAGACACGTGAAACCAAATAATGAGATGAGTTTTAAAGTATTGAAAAAAAAAATTGTTGTGGTCGAAAAGGTTTTGAGCAACTAGAAGTTGTTTGATGAAAGTTGTGTGGAGGCACCAGAGGGTGCAGTGAGCCATTTTGAGGTTGAAACGAGGTGCAATCTCCTTCTCTAGGGTGTTAGGTCTTAAAGTGGCTTTCAGGACGAAAGTCTCTTTAAGAGGGGAACTCCTAATATTTATTAAGTTTAAAGTGAGTTAATTAAATTTAGTATTGGAAACTACTTATAAAATCCATAACTTTTTACTATACAATTCTCTTAGAGGAATTAACCAATTTATTAAACAAAAGGGCTTAAAAGAAATGTATATAAGTTAATTGAGTTGTTAATTTAAATAAATCTCAAATTAATGTTTAAGTTATTATTCCATTTATTTTAGACATATGGACTATTTTGGGAGGTTTGTTTAGGGTTTTATAATGGTTTAAAAAGCCTGTACCTTAAAATGGAAATGATTTATTTATATATAAGGAATGTTGGTTTCTTTACTCTCTCTCTTATGCCCACCAGTCGCCAGCATAATCCCCACCCATTTCTCTCTCCCTCTCACTCTCTCTCTCTCTCTCTCTCTCTCTCTCTCTCTCTCTCTCTCTCTCTCTCTCTCTCTCTCTTTTTCTCCTATTCAAATCTACCTTGAGCTGCCACCTCACCCTTCCTCCTCCTCATTTTGTTCAGCAATAAAGAAAATCCCAACCCTTCCCTTATGTGCACGCATCATCAGCTCAGTTTTTGGTCCCCGTTAGCATGGTGAGCTCCATTTTGGCTAGTTTTGCTTCATTTGTCTGTTTCATTGATTTCTATCCGTGTTTCATCGTTTAGGCGACTTTCGGGATTTGGAGTTCGACTCGTGGTTTAGCTCGATGGTTCGGTCGAGAACGTCGGGAAGGTAAGAAGTTCGATTATGATTCAGGTTTGTAGCTTAAAAGCATGTAAATAGTACCTTGTTAGAGTTTACGGGAAACAGATGCTTAATGACTTGATACATGTTGGTTCGTGTTTGAAACCCATTGATTGATTAGCTGTACTCGTGACAATATAATATCGTAGTTCTATCTCATAAACTATAATATGTCCCTGTTCGTTGTGTCCATGTTAGAATTGATATCTCTTGGATTACACATGTTTGCTTATGTCTTTGTGGGTATAATATCTACTTGATTTACTCGACAGTTTATGGTGATCGATTGCCTAGGAGAATGCATATAGAGTTCGAGACTGAAATGCCCGTAATGTGTAGGTAGCTCATGAATGGACATATGCATATTTCGTTGTTACTTGTTCCACCTTCGATTGGTTATACACCTGTTAGAATGATTTCCTGTTCGATTCCATCTATGTTTGACTGTATACATGCTATAGTGAATATATGTTCCGCTTATTTATATTATCGCCCACGGGTTCATATGTAGCGCTCTGACATCTTTATACTCTAGTTTAGATCGATGATCTTCAGCTTAGAGAACTGGGATTTGGTTATCGTGTTAACCACCTAGGGGAGCATCTACCAACTCATCAGACTTGTGATTGATCCTCATTCTCAAGCTAGGCGGCTGTGTGAAACCCTTAGTATCTTTCTCAAGCTAGGCGGCTGTGTGAAACCCCTAGTATCCTTCTTAAGCTAAGCTGCTGTGTTAAACCCCTAGTATCCTGCTCAAGCCAGGCGGCTGTGTGAAACCCCTAATATTCTCTTCAAGCTAGGCGGCTGTGTGAAACCTCTAGTATTCTTCTCAAGCTAGGCAGTTATGTGAAACCCCTAGTATCATTCTCAATCTAGGCGGCTATGTTAAACCCTTAGTATCTTGCTCAAGCTAGGGGGTTGTGTGAAACCCCCTAGTATTCTTCCTAAGCTAGGAGGTTGTGTGAATCTCCTAGCATCCTTTTATCTAGGGAGCTATGTGATCCCCTAGTTCATTTTTATCTTAAGTGGTTATGTGTTACCTCCTATAGCTGCACTTTTGGGTCCTTGACATAGGTTAGGCTGCCCTGAGGCAATCGTGTATGTATCTGTTGCTATGCTATAAGAGTTGCGTAGCGGAAGCGTGGTGGGTCCCTGACATAGGTTAAGTTACCCCGAGGCAGTAGTGTATGTCTCTGCGAGCACAACGTAGTGGGTCCCTGATAGGTCAGGTGTTCGCTAATTCCAAGCACACAATTTAAATAAAATATTAAATGGAAGAATGGTGACGTGGCTTGTCCAAGGCTTCGCTAAAGCGAAACTTCTACTTCGCTTCAGGCGAGAGGTGTGTGTGTTGGAATCTCGAAGAATGTGCAAGTATACACAGTCTTTGTTGTAGCAAGTTTTAAAGT
>JBBMKA010082278.1:0-14219 GCA_037833695.1 Sechiopsis laciniata | reverse complement strand
ATATATTATTTATGTATATTTATTAAATTGTTTTTAAAAAATTGGTCAAAGGAAACGACACGAGCCTTCACACGATTTCCTCATTTTGAGCTAAGGAGACTAGCTTGTTGAAGGTAAATAATATGAGTATTTGTCATTCTTTTTATACTACTCATTTATTTTTCCTTTTTTATTCTTTAGTATTTGTCATTCTTTTTATACAACCAAAGCTCGAACTATTGTTCTTATCTACCTTCTTATAACAAGTTTGCTATCTTCCATTAATGGCATACTCAGACACGATATTCTTAAACTCTTTTAAAGAACCAAACAACATGTAAATTTTAAAATATATTTTAGAAAGGTCATTCACATTTTTAAATGATGGAAATTTTATAATTAAATTTAAATTGCACACATCATCTTCTTTGACATCAACTTCATTTTTATGGCTCAAACCTTCATCCTCTTCATTAACTTCTTTATCTTTTCCATTTTCTTTCATATGTTCTAACTCATCATTTAAGTCCTCCTCGCTATGAGAAAAATGAATATTCACCACGCTATTCTCTTCGTCGGATATTTGGTCAATTTCAATTTCGTAGTTCTCATTACTACAACATATTCATTTGCTACATGCTCAAAAAAATACATATTTGTAGAAGCATTTTCATTTATTATAATTTAAGAAGTCAAATTCATTGCAAATTTATCTGAATATATTACTTAAAGAACAATCATCACTTTCGTACCACAATTTTTTTCATTCGCTAAAGTGTAAGAACGTAATTAAGTCAAACAATTCAAACAAAAACCACAAATCATAGTCAATTTTTTTAAAAGATGATTTCAAACTCCCTACGTATTTGTTTGGACTCTTTACTTTCCCACCAACATAGTTAACAATTATGTTAAATTCTTTCATACTCTCACTAAAAAATACATTTAGAGTTTGGTCAGAAATTTATACATACATAATGAAATAAAAACTAAAAATTATCCATGCATGTTTAATTTAGAAATAGAGAATGGAAACTTGTTTATTTAGACTAATAGATATATCTTAAAAATCAGTTAGATTTTTTTTTTTTTGAGAAACAAAAAAAAAAAATCAGTTAGATTTTCATGTTTTATTTATCATATATATATATATAAACTCCGACAATTAACATTATAGAACCATCGTGTTAAAAAGAAATCAATGACACTTAAAAGAAGTTATTAGAGTTTACACGACACCTCTGACACGATCCTTAAAGTTGAATGACATTTCTTATAATTCAACTTAAAAACTAATTAATTAGATGATAGAAAATTGCAATGCATGGTCTAGTTTAACAAAATAACTATAAAGCTAGTCAAATTTAAAAATATTTGTAAATCTGGTTAAATATACGATATTACTATTATTATTTAGGGTATTAATACAATATTTTGTATTATTAATACATTATTATATATTATTAATACAATAGTACATGTTATTAGTACACTATTATATATTAATACAGTATTATGTATTAATTATACCGAATAATTTATGTATGGTATGACTATGATTGTTTGTTTTTTTTTTTTTTGTCTAGTATTGTAAATATTTTTTCAATTTGGCCAAATTCTAAAAATACCCCTATGATAAATGTAGTAAATGGTCAAACTAATTTTTGGTGTGATATAGGGTTTAGCAGAAGAATGGTCAAACTTTTTTTTTTTTCAAAGATCTTAGCCTTTAGTATGGGTGAATTCTGATATCATATGCCACAAAGTTTAGGGTTTATCGATAACCATAAGTTTTAAACTAAGATTGGGTTGTAAATCTTTGTTTTTATAGATTTGTTATATATTGTCAAATTATTAAAGTAAGAATAGCATTTTCAAAACGAAGATCATATATATATATATATATATTTATAATGACCATATGCAATGACCACAAGTTTTTTGCTTTTGTTGGTAAAAAATTTTTTTTTAAAAAAAAGATTGAGAAATTGTAATGAATAAGTTATTTTCATAAAATAATTACAAATGCAAATAAATTTTAAATATTTGCATCTATAGTCATTAATATACTTTAATATAGTATTATAAATACTCATTAATATAATATTTTTTATTAATACTCAATGACTATGTTTGCTTTAAAAAAAATGGCTATATTTACAATTATTTTCTAGATTCTACTAATTTGTCAAAAAGATTTGATATCACATAACAATGCCAAGTGTCTATTAGAGATGTACAAAAAAAAGAGCAATACTTAGGTAAGGGTGGGTAAGTATTTTGGAAATACTTACCCACCTTAGAGCCACATATTTTTACTTTTTTTAAAAAAAATTGGCTTTGATTGATGGAGAGAGAATGCAAAAAAGTAAAAATGTGTGGTTGTAAGGGTGAGTAAGTATTTTCAAAATACTTACCCACCATTACCTAAGTATTGCTCCAAAAAAAAATCAACCTATGAAATCCGTACTATCCAATTCAAAATGTAAAGGTCATGTTGTATTGATTTTCGAGTTGACCAATTTTTAACTTGTTCAATTCAACCTAAACAAAAAAATAATATTATATATGTAAGTGTAAGATTAATTAATAAGATAGATTTTTAACATACGGTTAACGAGGAAGATAGATAACTTAAATTCTAATCATGCCTTTTTTTTTTCTTTTTTTTTTAACATATTTAATGGAGTATGAGTCAAGTCTAGAGAAAAAATAGAGAATAACACAACAAGAACTCAATCAGGAAATATATTGATTGAATTGCTCTAATATATAGGATCGAGCAAATTGGTGAATTGACCCACTTAAAAATTTGAATTGGTCTAAAACAATTCTCTAACCCTTTCCAACTCGAATAAATTACCTTCCTATATGTCTAAAATCGTTCCTAAGTTACAATACAATGGTTGAAACTATAGTCTTTAAGACATGTTTCCTTGAGAGATCTCTAATTCGAGACAGTTTAAAAGTGTTTAAATTAGAATACTCCCTCAAGTATCGCCACAATCTAGAAACAAGCTAATCATGTATAAAATATAGAGGAGTGAAGTTTCGATTTCTTATTTTCAAAAAAATTAAAATAAATATTAGTTTTGAATTTGCCAATGAAGTTGAACTTTCTGTATTTAGCCGCGTGAAAAGAAAAAATAAATAAATAAATAAAGTTTTGAATTTGCGAAAAGAAATTTCTAGAGTAAATTAGAAACAATTTTATTTTAGTTTAAAGAAAAACAATTATTGCAACCTTCCTCATCTAATGATTTTTTGTTTTATATTAAAAAAAAAAATACTTCAAGAGATCAATGGAAAGTATTGATAATATGCACTCATCGTAAAACATAAGTTTGATCAAATAAAAAAATCAAAAAAATAAATAAAATCAAATCAAATCAAAGAGAAATAACATTAAGGGTAAAAGTTTTGTGTAAAATTTGTCGGCTTAGCAAAATTATTCAATGAAATTAGTGAATTTATGAAAAGTTATTATTATTATTATATATTTTTTAAGATTTTTTTTTTAGTAATAAAAAAATTTAAGAAATTTTTGGATGTCTAAATTTTTTAACTTTAAAGTTGAGATATAGTAAAAAATAAATATAGTAAAAATTGAGAAGAACATCACACTCATTTATAATTTTTTCTTTTCTTTTGAAAAGACTTATTTATTACCTTCTCAATCACAATCGAATGGAGTGAAAATGATAATCTCAATTAAATTAAATTAATTAAAATTATTCAAATGAAACTAATTGAAGGTGATCAAAGGTAAAATATTTTATTATGTAAGAAATATTTTTTAAGAAGTTACCAAAATTAAAATAGAAATTCTAGAACCACTATATTATTATATTTTATTTCAACCAATTTATTTTTAAAAAATATTTATGCATCAATATATATCTAATGTCCAATTTAAGGCCTCCAATTTGATAAAAATAAAAGCTAATTTTCATAGTAAAATTTAAACATTTTCCTTTCCATGGCATAAATTCTCAATAATTGGCTGACAAATCAGATACGCCAACAAAAAAGTGACACGACATGTACACGTGTACGAATCAATCTCTTACCATTTCGGCAAAGGCAAAACTCACGAAGGCTGGGAACGCATCACAGCCGTCCGTTTAGATCGACGATAATAATTGACCGGCCAGTAGTCTGCCACTTGGCAATATTCAATAAAAAACTGCCACGTGTAGTTGTTTCCCTGTTCCCTGGGGTAGAGGGATTATTCTCCTCCATATATTTAGGTTGTTACCAATATTACTCAAAAATTAAATTAATTTTAATTAGTGTGGGCCAGACCCAAGTTAGGTGGGCCATGAAGATTTAGATCCATTGAATTCACTGAAGAACCTCTACCACTAATCAAAACAATATTAAAGGTTTAAATCACATTTTAATTTTTGGTCAATTAAACATCTAAACATTTAATTTGGTTCTTTAATTATTAATACATAACAAATACTTAGTTTCTAACCATTCAAAACATCTGTTTTAGTTTAGAACTTTTTTTTAAAAAAGGTCATGTAATATTCTACTATTTAATTTATATTTATCTCAACGTGTATATATATTCATAATTATGTTTATTGATGTATTAAAGAAAATACAACAATATAAAATTATTTTGCAATATTCTAGGTTAAAATAGACAATTTGTTTAAGGTGAATGAAATAAAATTTGAATACTAAAATAAAAATTAGATCTAAAATAAATTTTGTTCTAGTTTAAGGGTTCAAGTTGAATTCAATGTAGGCCTAACATTTCATATCTATATTTATGATATTGTCTATGGTGAAATAGTATTTTGCTAATTAATAAGTATAACTATTTTTCCCAAAATTTCCCCTTTCCATATCTTCCATTTTTTTTTTCCTCTCATATTCAAAGTTGTCAAGATTTTAATTTTCGATATGGATGGATATTCTTAAAAACTTCTACAAACAAATAAGAACAAAATATTTAAATTAATAAACCTTTTAAACTTTATTAAAGAGCCGAACACGGCCAATAAAAGCAATTACTCAGCGGCATTAGTGTATGTCTAATGATCAGAGGTCTTGTGTTCGAATCCCCCATTCTCAATTGTTGTAATCTCAAAAATTCGAATCCTTCATTCCCAATTGCTGTAATCTAAACAAAAAAAAAGAGCCGCGTTATAAAAGTAATAAATTTAAATTAAAAATTAAAAACCAGCACCCCCTAAATAATATTTTATCAAATATACATGAAGACACTGATAATATTGGAGTAGTTGGAGTTAATTTATTAGAGCCTCTCATCTTTTTAACTATATATATATATATATTAATAATAACTAAATTTGTTGGCAAATTCTAAACTTAGTTAACACGTTAAAACACTTAATCATAATTAACTATCTATTGATCAATTAAGTGATTAAATATTTGAATCCTCACACCCAAATTATTGAAAGAAAAAAAACATTCAAAACCTCATTAAAAAAGAGTTGAAAAATCTCCCTAAAATCATTCAAATTTATTGCTAAACCTAGATCATCAAAATGAATAATCTAAACTTAAACTGTATGTCCTAGATGTAAAATATTGAAAACTGAAATTATATTTTAAAACTTATGGATTATTCTAGATTCTCTTCCTAATGGGTTGAAATTAAGCAAAAAACTTAGTGCATGATATAATTAGGATAATTACTTTGATTAATGGGAAATTGACAAAAATAACCTTCCACATTAATATTTGACTTTTTTTTTTTTTTTTTTTTTTGAGAAACAATATTTGACTATTTCAGCTGGTGAATTGGCATTGAATTAACTGAATAAATGATCGGCATTTAATATACAACATAAAATGTTGTAAGCTAATCATATTCAATGTGTAGTTTTGATTTTTATTTTTTCTGAATTATATTTAATTTTTGGTTGAAATTTGATCAATCCCATGTTAGATATTTTTTCACTAATCATGAGAAAAACTTGCCTCCAGTCCTCCTTGGCCATAAGAGGCAAGTTTTTCTTATGTTTTAAACTTGAGCTTCCAATGCTATATTATTTTTGTTTCATTTTCTAGCCCATTTTTTTAGTTGAATTTTTTTTATGAACCCATTTTTTTAGTTAAACATTTTTATATGAACCCATTTCTCCCTCAAATACACTACTTTTTTATGAAGCCATATATATATATATATATATATATATATATATATATATATATTTTGTAGTATTTCTACTTTAATTATAGAGCAACTTTTTTATTAGAACTTTCATTATTTTCATTCAATTTTATCTAATTGAAACCAATAATTTCACTCAATTGAAAATTATCTGTTTCACATTAAAACCATCAATTTTATAGTAATCAATTTAATTTCATTGAATCAATTCTTATCATATATAAAATTTTTGTTTCTAAAATTTTTACATCATAGATATTTTTTTTTTCTGTTAAATATTGATGAAAAATGACCTACATTTAATATATTTCCATTTTCAAGTTTGTTTGTTATACTTTTACCATTCAAAATAAATTTCTACTATTCTTTTGGACTTTTGTGTCGTTTTCGCATATGTTTCAACTATTTTAATTATTGTGGTTCAATAATTAATTATCTAAAGACAAGTAAAAAAAAAATTATGATGAATGCAATAATTGATTAATGTTGATATCATCCTAAATGAAGTTATACTATTCTTTTGGACTTTATTGTTTTAGTAATTAACTTAAGATAAGTCAAAAATTTAAAATGAATTTGAAAATTACTTGGATAGACAAAAAAAGATATTTAGTAATTGAGATCAATAAAATTTAAAGTTGAGGGAGTACCGGTAAACTAAAACTATGCTTAGGGTTTATAATAGATAGACCTACAAGCCTCACATGCATATTCAATTTTCTTATGCTTCATTTTGTATAAAATAAATAATTACAAAAAAAAAAAAAAAAATTATGTATACATGTAAGTTTAAGAAAACATAATATCACATTTTTTTCTTCAAATTCTAAATCTGTTGAGAATACATACAAAATGTTACCCTATATTGATTAAACAAAGGTAAGTATATAATGAAGGACAAACACCTCAAGTACGAGTCCATGTCAAGAGTTATTGTCTCTTAAAATGTGTTATTAGAGCAATGCCTGATCTAATTCGTCGAATAAATAATTTAAGAGCCTCAATATGATAATGATAGTTATGTTTGTGGTTGAGTATATGTGTGCTTCAATGGAGAGTAATTCCTAAATGTTGCCTCGAAAGGTAATTTGGTACTTTTTTTTAGACGATAATAGTTGGAAATACAAATAAAGTGTAGTCGTACATTAGTACTGTACATTAGTTAAATAAGTGCAAGGTAATTCATATGTATATAAGGGGGATTAGCATTTTCATTGATCATATAAAGACCTTTTAGGTAAAACAAAAACAAAGTTTAAGGTTTATACATAGTGGACAATATCTAATGTGTGATAATTCGTCGATGATTGTCATTCCTTAAGAAGTTCATATATTAATATCGATAACTTATTTTATTCAATGAGAGGAAAAAGAATGTAGGTAAAATATATATAAGTTGAAAATTGAAATCACTAGTATGATTATTATCATTAAAAAAATATATGTATTAATAATATTGGAAGAGATGGTAAGTCTTATGAAAACGGTAACAGCAATCCATCGAAAACAATAAAAATGTAAGAGAAAATATATAAAATTTATGTGGTTCACTAACGTTGTATACCTACATTCACGGACAGATGAAAGAACGATTTTATTAAGGAGATAGCGAATACAGAATGTTGATTAACTGAAACTAGAGTTTTAATAGAATTTATATAGTGCGTTCTAATAAAATCCTATATAAGATAAGGTCGAAATTATAAATAAAAAAAAGTCCATATACGAAAATAGAAACCTAATACATATTTTGTCTAAGTTTTGGGGGTGTTGCCCCCAAGCTCTCACCATGAGCCTCGCCCTTGAATTGACTAAGTAATCATGTAGAGCATCAACTAGTTCAAGGCATATCTTAGCGAATTATTTTTTTTACACATTTGTTTTACCAATATTGATAATTTATTTGGTTCAATGGGTACATGAAAGATGAGTTGAAATTTGAATGAAAAGCATGGTTGTTATCATCAAAATTTTTAATACGATTACAACGATGTTTAGATTTTTTTTTTTTTTTCCAAAAATAATTACTAAATAGATTTAGAGGGATTATATTACATGCAAATCTTTGCATAAATATTCTTTTATATGGATCCGAAAATATTATAAAAAAATCCTAAGCAAGTGGAAAACAATAACACACATGGTCATGTGTAACTATGAAAAAAATACAAAACCTGAATATATATATATATATATATATTGAAAACAACTTAAGAATAATATTAATAGCTGTGTATTTGTAGAATTATAAAAGAGAGTTGAAAATGAGATATCTGGTGCCAATAATCCAAATTATTAGGACTTTTGAGAAGCTGAACCAAGTTTTAATTAAGAGTGTTAATGATCATATTTATTGTGACTTATGTGAAAGACATATTTACGGGTTTTTTAAAAAAAATTCTTTGAGCTCAACATCAATTAGAAATAAGATAATAGATATATTAGCTAAATTAATAATAAATTATTTTACATTAAAGTTAGTATAACTTAATTGGCATATGAAATGTGTTAAATCACTAAATCGATAGTACAAAAATACAAACTTAGAACTTTACTTTTTTTGGACTAGATTTGTCATTGTGGGAGGTTTATTTTTATCTAAAATAAATAAATTTTAGAATTAAAAAAGGTCACAAATCTTACATATATGACATAAATAATATTAAAATATGAATGACATTTATTTTTTTATATATATAAAAATAACATGGATTCTAAAATTTAAGACGTCATTTTATATTAGGATGTAATAAATAATATTAAAATATAAATGTGATTAATTTTTATGTACAAAAATAACACATTCCAAAATTTTGAGCCATCAATCCAATTATATATTTGGTTCTAACCATATGTTTACATTTCAAAAGTAAGAAATTAATTTGGTGAGAAGAAAATTATTAATGATCTAATTTAGCATAGTACTGTGTGATCTAATTTTGTACCATAAGTAAATGATTAAAATACTCTTATGTATTTTTTAACTTTTTTATTTCTGCTTTTCATACTTAAACGTTCATATTTTGTTATCTCAAATGTTTCGTTTAATGGGGGTTAGATTGTATTCTAATGGACATTGTATTTTATTGATGATATTTGCTTCTTATCGTTTAAAAAATAGATTTTTTATTGTTAGAAAAATAATCAACTTGTCTCATATTACAAATGTGAGAAGTTTGCACCACCTTATAAAATATTTTGATTACTCGTTCTTATTATTCGATTGGTTTTAAGATGAAATTTTATATTATGTAATATGATATTAATAATGTAAGTGAATATTTGATCATTCAAATCATGTTTTTTTTTAATCAGAAAATTATTATTTTTCTTGTTGAGTTACATAAAAAGAGAGAAGAAAGAAAAATAGAGAAAATGTTTCAAAAAAAAAAATAGAAAAAAAAAAATCAACTTTCCAAGTTGTATCAAATTTCATAATAAAATTTTCATCTTTAACTTATTTAGAGAGCTACTATTAACCAATCTTTCAATCTTATTGAAAGAAATTCCCTGTGGGCTAATCGAGGCCGGTGACTAATTATTTAAAAGTATTATCCAAACAAATATATAAAAAATGTAAAAAAAAATTGAAAAAATCTCTGCGGGGAACCCAATTCCCGCCTCGATCCCTGAGAAAAAAAATAAAGATTTTTTCGGGGACGGGGATTAAATTAAGTGGCGGGGACCGGGACGGGGAAGCCATTCCCCGGCCCGGCCCACCCCGTGGACATCTCTAATTGAAAACTTAGAGCTAGAGTAAATAGACGTAGCTACTGTTTTTCTACGTGGAAGTCTAGAAGAAGACATTTACATGGAACAACTTGAAGGTTTCATGTCTATAAAGAATGAAAATTTAGTTTGCAAATTGAATAGGTCTTTGTATGGCCTAAAACAGTTTCCAAGGTGCTGGTATAAAAGGTTCGATGATTTCAAGGCTAAAATAAATTTTACTAGAAGCCTATATGATGCTTGTATCTACTTCAGAAAATTAAGAGAAGGAAAATTTATGTATCTATTAATCTATGTTGAAGTTATGCTTCTAGCTGGTCAAAGCATAGAAGAGCTTACAAGAATTAAAATAGAATTGATATCAAAGTTTGAAATAAAGGTTTTTGGTCCTACCAAAGTCACCTTAGGGATGGAAATTAGAAGAGATAGAAGAAAATGAGAACTTTTTGTTTCTTAGAGGACTTATGCAAAGAAAGCTCTATCTAGATTCAGAATGAACAACGCATAGTCAATAAACACTCCTCTTGCTCAACATTTCAAATTGTCAGCCAAATACTCTCCTAAAGACCAAGAAGGTAAGCTCTTAATGAGCAAAGTTTCCTATTCTAATGCTACCGGTAGTTTGATGTACCTAATTGTATGCGCAAAAACTGAATTGGCACATTGTTCAAGCCTAGCTAGTAGGTATATGGGGAATCTTGGTAAGAATCATTGGTAGGCTACTAAGTGGATATTTAGGTACCTAGTTAAGATAGTAAATAAATGAGTCTTATACAAGTCTTCTACATCTTATAAACCAGTTATTAATAGATATGTTGATTCTGATTTTGCTGGAGACCTAGACAAGAAAAGGCCACTTACGTGTTTTACATTTTTCTTTGGGGAAATGTGGTTAGTTAGAAATCTACCCTATAATAGGTGGCTGTCCTTTCAATAACTGAAGTTGAATTCATAGCTACATCAAAGGGAGTTAAGGAAGTTATGTGGTTAAAATGCATCGTAAATGAGTTAGGTTATACACAACATATTGTATATCTCCTATGTGACAATCAAAGTGCAATACACTTAACAAAGAACTAGCAATTGACCGTAACTCCAAATTAAACTTCTCTCTTCAAGTTTAGAGAGAGATGTTCTGCTAGGGTTTGAAGATTTTGGGGGTTTAACCTCAGGTTTGGAAGACTTGGCCTCAGATTTGGGAGGCTAGTCTTCAGATTCGGGAAGATGAGTTCTTCAGGTTTGGTGGAGTTAGGTTGTCTTGCTACCGACGAAGCTTTCTTCAAGGTGAGGTTTAAATATGAGGTTGTTGATAACTCTCAATTAGAAATTTATTTAGTCTTCCTAATAGGATGTATTAACGAAAAAAATAGATATTATTATCGACATTCATCGTATAGAACTACTTTTGAATACGGAATTAGGCTGAAAATGCATTGCATGTAGCAACGAAGGCTAGGATTAGAAATACTAAGAAATCAAGTTCTTATGTGGAAATGTTAATGTTTGAAGCATTTATGGTAGCATTTCAGGAGCCCCTTGTCTCGTTAATTTGTTGTCATCATTTCAGGTCTTTGAATGCGGGGAATGCTGAGCAAAGCCTAAATCAGAGGATTAGAATTGAAAGGAAGAAAAGTCATTTCAAGCGAGCGTCAATGTCTGCAGCATTCGTCAAGTCGAAAATAACATTTTCCTGAAAAAAGCTGCGGTGTCAAAAAAGCCTGTACGTGGTTTTCCTACTGCAGGTCAGAGTTGGTCGGCCCTAGATTGGAGAGCAAGCCACCCTTTTGCCCTAGAATCTCAGCCGTTGATCTTCCTTGATGATGAGGAGTATATAAACACATTTTTTAGGAATGAGAACGGGGGAGAGCTGAATTTGGAGAGCTGGTGGAAGTGATAAGGCTCTAGCAATATTTGTAGCATTGTTTTCCGTTTTTCTACATTTCTTTTAAGAACATTCTTCTTTTACTTTCTTTTTGAAGTTTTTGTAGTTTACCTTCTATATTGTAGTTTTCGAGCAAGGATTTCTGTTGGAAGTTTGTTTATAGCTCGTAGTAGTTCTTTTAATGCATGTTGAAGTCTCTTTCATTTTCTTGAGAGTTGTTTTGTGAAGTTACTGCTATCTATTTATATTTAAGCTAGGTGTTTACTGTTTCATTGCTATTTTGCTTTATTTCACTAAAATCTTGATTACAAGTTTCTGTTGTATGATGTTTACAGCATTCCTACCTTCGGTTTTTGTTCTTTCCATTACGAGCATGAGCTAAACGCATATAGGTGAGGGTTGAGGGGAGAACGTGTGATGCATGTACCTTGGCTGAACGGAGGATGTTAGGTTAAGACATGATAGGCATTTTAACTAAAAGCATGTTTCGACTGATCATCCATTTATGTTTGCTTGTCTTTTCATCTCGAGAGAGAGAAGGATTAGAGATAACCTATTCCTGTCCATTAGTTTCAATGTTAGAAACTCCTACTTGTTAAAGAGAGAGGCTAGAGATAGTCACCTCGCTAATGCGCATTTCATCGTTTGCTTTGAGTTTAGAAGCGAGAGTTCAAGCTCGAAGAGAATGAGTGCAACTTGAGAAAGAGCATTTGATCACGTGTTGTGTGGAGTCTACTTCTCACCATAGCCTTATCCTTGTTGCATGCTAATCACACTCAACCTACCTTTAACCCAAACCTGTCATCTCATTGGAGTATTTGCTACTATTTCTAGCATTTATTTTAGCACTGTCGCATTACACACTCTTAATACTTTGTTATTATTTTTTCCACTGTCTGAAGTTAACAGCATCACTCGTATCGCAGTTAGATTCGCTAGTTTAATAGTGTCTTTAGCATTTTTATTGCATTTACATGTTATTTAATAGAATTCATTCGCTCACCAAAAATCTCCTTTACTTTTCTGTTCGCGACTTCTAATTTAACACTTACATAGATAACCTAGTCCCTGAGGAGAATGACTTATCTTATCACTTGATTGCATATGACCACGTATACTTGCGTGCCTATCTGTGAATGCTTGAGACATCTTACGTTTTAGTGTATTATTAAGCTAGATTCTCATTTATTAATCGAGCAGTCCTAGATATCGATCAAGTTTTGGCGCCGTTGCCGGGGACTGACGTTTTTAATTCTGTTTAAGTGTTGTTTGAAAAGTGGTGCTTAATTGTTGCAAGTATTAATAGCATTGTGTTTGTGTTTCAGGTTTTTGATGGTGCATGAGTGATTTCCCTGAGTTTGAATTTCAATTTGATCTTGAGCCAGAACGTACGTTTCATAACAATCGAAGAAAAGCAAGAGCCAGAATGGCTAATCAGCAAGGAAATTATCTGGAGAATGCTCTGCATATTGATGCTCAGAACGTGGGACTGAATCCAATTCTATGCAGAATCCGAATGTCAATAATGTTAATGCTGCTAACCTAAATGCTATTCCCAATCAACCGATAGATGAAAGGGATAGAGCAATCAGAGATTGTGTTAATTATGCTGCACATGGGTTGAATCCTGGAATTTTAAGACCAGATATCTGAGAAGTTTTGAACCGAAACCTGTTATGTTTCAGATGCTACATGGGGGGGTTTGTTATTTGACACTTTCATTAATATCGATATACTAAACTAGAAACACCTTTCATCCATATCAAACAAAATATTTACAAACATCATAACTAAAAAACAAACAAATATATATATATATATATATATATATATATATTAGCAATAACCACAAAATCTTTGATTCTTTGTTGCCTGAAATAAAACAACAAAAGATTATAAGAACTTTGAACTTTTATAAGTAAGAATATATAAATGATAAGTAGTTACTAAAGATGATTCAAATCAAACCAAACTCTTAAAAACTACAACCACACACTCAAAACAACACAACCTATAAATTCTATAAATAAAAAAATCAACAACATAACGACATATTCTTAATTTACTCAAAAATATTTAACTTGTAAAACATATAAATAAAAACCTGTTGTTATCTTTGCCGTAGGATAGCTAAATTAAAATTCAACATATTTCTTTCTAAGATTTACACCTATAAAAATTGTAAATAATACTAAAGTGGTTATCTTGGACACTCAATAGCGACAACCAAATATATAAGAAACGTACCTATTTAGACGAGATATTCTCATCATTCTTCGTCCGCGACAATTCTACTATCTATGCTATAACAAAAATAAATGAAAGACTTAGGCCCCGTTTGATAACTATTTCGTTTTTTGTTTTTTGTTTTTATTTTTAATATTTTAAAAACAGGTTTGTTTGATAACCAATTTTAGTTTTTGTTTTTAAAAATTTAAAAATATTTTTAAAATATTAAAGGAATTCTAAAAA
>JBBMKA010082257.1:0-14224 GCA_037833695.1 Sechiopsis laciniata | reverse complement strand
AGTTATAAACATCTCGTAGTCGTAATAAAATCAGCTGGTTTAAACTTCTTACTTGTGTTTATATCTATGCTGCGTTAAAGAGTTTTACACTACTGCATTACTATTCTACACATATGTGTCGATTAGCTACCCCCGTATATAACTTGCGATGAGTTCGAAAGAAGAAACCACATGATGACCCAGTATGCTACAGTAACTTGCGATTAGCCCCGAATTAGTACGGAGTTTGAAGCGAAAGTTGGTTTTGTCATAAATCATTCAGTACAGAAGTACTTATTGGTAAAGGGAAGCGAGAAACTAGATAACTAGTTCTGTGCTCTTAATATCTTCTACAACTGTCTTTTTATCACTACTCACTGCATTCATATTTATTACTGTTAGCATTTGCTTCATTTTATTATCAGCATCAAAAGAAAACAACAATTATCACAACCATGCATTTACTTTCTACACAACTCTTGACTTAGTAATATTAGTTCTAGACATCAATCTCTGTGGGATCGATAAAATTATATGCTTATTACTTGCTGGCTTCGACCGCGTATACTTACGCGTAAGCAATTCTGAGGTTTACTTAACAGTTTAACTCCGAATTAATTACTACGATTATATTAGTACTCGGAATGCTCTAGTCAAGTTTTTAGTGCTGTTGCCGGGGATTGAATATTTAGAATTTATATTATTAGAACGAGAGTAGTTTTTATTTCTAAAAAGGTTGAATACTTGTATTTCAGGGGAACCTAGATTCAAGGCAATACAACCAACAAGGAAAGAAGCCCCAAACACATTACCACAAGCACGGACGACAAAGATGGCATTCAATCACTTTGAGAATCAACAATGGAACAACAATGTAAACCCACAACATACGTTATTATCAGCAACAAGGCTATGTGGAAGAGACATACTCAACCAATTTCTGTTCAGTGTATCCTAATTTGGAATAGCAATTAAAGCTTCGGGGAAGTCATAACAGTATTTTTCAGCATCCAACCAGTCTACAAAGAAACCACAACAACATGAGTTATACTTGGGAAGCTAGGAGTCATGAACCTAGGAGACCACTGTACAATCATGAGCAGTCTCCTGAAAGCATAACCATAGAAGAAGAAGAATAGTTACGACGGAAGAAATGGATGATGGACACGGTATATTACCAGAATCTTAACAGCCTAACCACGAGCACAGACAAACTCTAAAAGCAAACACGGAAAAAAGTGTAGCCTACAATACCAACAAAGAAGAGACATATTTGAGTGCCGACGTGCTTAATGCAACGTCAGCCGAGGAATTTTTTGGTGACTGTGAACTTTCATGGGAAGATTTCCAGCTAGCCATGTTTAAACGAGAAGAAGAGGCCAAAGCTCTAAGGCACGCATAAGAAATAGAGAAGGAACAAAAGAGACGTTTTCAACAACAAGAGGAATCTTGGGCAAGGATCACCACTCTAAAAGCTGAGATTAAGGCAAAAAAGAAGGACAGATTACAAAAGATGCGACATCAACAGTAGGAAGAGACCTGGGCAAGGGTCTCCGCTCTAGAAGCTGAGATTATAGGTAAAAGAGGAGGAAAGATTACAAAAGATGCGATATCAGCAGTAGGAGAAGGCCTAGGAAAAATTTGCTGCTCTGGAACTTCAAGCCATGGACAAAATTGAAAAAGCAAAAGGAGATTCCAAAGTTGACCATGAGCAAAGCATAATGAAGGAAAGCTATACTGAGGATGAATATCTTCAACAATTCAGCAATGTGTGTAATGAACCTGCAAAGCCAAATATCAGGATTTTGCATAACTTTAACAGGGGGGATGTAGAATCAACCATTTCGCAGGAAGAAAGTGTTAGCGCACAAAACTGCAGATTACTAGCAATGGTACATGTAGTCTTTACACTACTAGAACCATAAGCATCGCAGTAATTGATTAGTCAAGAAAGCGACACTTGGGCAATTTAAATGAACTTCAATTTGATGCTCAGTACTCTATCAACGTTGGGAGTAGTAAGAAGTATACGCATCAAGGCGCATGACGGAGAAAGGCAGGAGCAGGCTATCAAAGATGGTTTCGCTTCGAAGATATATAAATGGCCCAAGCAAGGATAACTGTACCGGACGGAATTAGCACGAGGTTCTGCCTAGATTCTGCTCAGCAGCATTCTTGGAATGCAAAAATCTGGTATTCTGACTTTGTGCACAATTTACAACAATTTTAGAATAAGGAAGTATTTCTATATATGCAATTTTTTTTATTTATTCCGTGCAATTTAAATTTCAGTAGTTTTAGAAGGAATAGGTTTGATTAGGAAAGTATTGCTACAGAATTTAAATTTTACTTTTATTTATTATCCTTTTCCTTGCACACAGATTTTCAAATCTTCAAAAACTCTATATAAACCCTGTGAAAGGTAGAGTAGCTCACCAAATTTCGAGCCCTTAGACTACAAGCGCTAATTCTCACAATGACTTCCAATCATAAAGTCTGTAATAAGAATATCAGGGGTAAAATGGTTGATGAGCGCAAACGATTTCGAGATTCGACACCTCTAGTGCATGGAATCAAGAAGATATCAGCTGATAAGCATGAACCAGAGATTGATGAAAGTTCGCATCAACGACAAACCAGAAGTGGTAAGTTCTTTGGGAAAACAGAAGGAAGGGGGAAAAATTTGACCTCTTATGTCCTTGATGATAGCGATGAAGAACCCCACAGTACAGATCACCTGATATTAATGGCAAGACCAGCGAGGATTATCTTTAGCATAGGATAAGCCAATCAGAGGAATGAACTAACAAGACGGAATCGAAGGAAGAAAATGAAGAATCCATAGAGGAAGATGCAGAAGAAGGTGAACCATGCGAGGATGAAGATGAGAACTACCCTAAAAAGGGTGAGGTGTTTAATGAAAGGGAACAACAAGACCCCAAGTTCTGCAATATTAGAGTTCAGTTTATGAGGACAAGGATGTTGCCAGAAGTTCTATAAAATCAGCCGAGCATCAAGATTGGAGTCCGGAAAGGAGCAACCTTTACGTCAATTAATGTAGAGGAAGAATTCATTGCTCTAGAAGACAAGGGATTTAAGCGAAAAATAGGCCTGAAGGGCGTCTCCGAAGAAACAGTTTTGGAAATCGATCAGTTGGGGTGGAAGAGGTATTTCACTCCCATGATCAACGCAAGAATAGAGTGAGTGCGACAACTTTACGCAAATCTAAATGAAAAAAGGCCACTATTTTCACGAGTAAATGGTCAACTAATTGATTGGCGAGCAACCGCATGGAACAAAGCACTAGCATCACCTAATGTTCCTGGAACATTATGCCAACAGTTGATTAGTTCTCCCAATGATGATCAAATGCAAGAAACTTGGACATGAATAAGAGTAGTGGGAGCTAAATGGAACGAAGCAACACCAATTCAAGCATACACGATTCTAAAAGACCTGCAGGACTGGTTGAAGCTTATTAGAACATCTATAATGCCATCGAAAAATAAGGCACTAATCAGAAGAGAACAAGCAATGTTGTTATTTGCAATTAAATGTGGAGCGCATATCAACTTAGGAAAAATTCTTGAAGTACAAGTACAGTGTTGTGCGGATAACATAAAAGAAATACATGTGCTACCCGTTTGCAATAACATAACTATGCGTTGATCAGAGCATCAGGCCACAACATTACGATAAAATCATGCGAATATTTCCAACAAGGAACAATGAAGCAGCAGAAAGGAATGGCAATGGAGACACGGTGATAGTAATTGGGCTAGCGAAAAGATTAGATAAGCTCTACACTACTACACGGGAATATTTGACATACGTAGAGGAACGCGACGAGCTTTTCATGATCCACACGGTAGCAATGGAAGAGCACTACAAATGGCCTGAGTTTTCAAAACACATACTCAATGCGGAGTAGGGTAATCACAGCGGTAATGCAGAAACTTAGATGGAAGTCTCGCTCTCTTATTTTCCTTAGTGCATTTATTTCTTTCCTTTTGCATGCATTTCTCTAGTAGTCGCAATTTAAATTTGATAGGATCATACATCTAGATTGGTTAAGTTTAAACGTTGATCTATTTTCCTGCTTGATTATCTAATAAATTAGTAATTTCCTTTTGAAAGCTTAAGGTAGCATTATTACTGTAAAACTAAGTTTAGAATAAAACACACCTTCAATTAGAAGAATTCTTAAGTTGCCGTTGATCCAAACCTAGCTTTAGAATAATCCTTATCATGAAAGACAAAGAAAACCAAAATTTCGCAAAGAAGTCTTAGAGCTTGAGATAGAGTACTGCAATCACAATAATAGCTAAGTTTGAGGGAACTAAGCCTCACCTTCATTGGGACAATGAAGACTTTAAGTTTGAGGGTGAGGGTAGCCCAAGGAGTGAATGCTGAAAAGAAAGATCAGCATATTCTAGGCAAAATAAAAGTTTTTTTAGAAGTGCGATTAAGCCTTAGGACTCCTTAAGTATTTTGCTGTCTATGGAAAGTGCAAGCTTAAATTCTGTTGCTTAGATGAATTATTTTATGCTCAAACAAGACATCTTAACAACTATGGAATTATAGACATGAGTGTAACTCGAGAGGAATGCAAAAAGCCTAGCAAAAATCCTCAAAGGATATAAGGGCCTAGAAAGTCTTGACAGAATATTTGGGCAAACTTAGACTAGAAGTGATTAAGTAATGAGAAGTACTTGCGATGAGGAACAATCTGTCAATCATGGTAAGGAAGATTTTAAGCAAAACCTAAATCTTTGGGAAAGTTTGAAAAATGAAAAGCGAAAGAAGGTTAATGCTAAGAAAATGATATGCTGTAAGACCTGCTGATTTTATGTTTGAAAAGAGGAAAAGCTTATCTAACTATTATAATAAGCTAACTAGCAGCATGTATTACTTAGGACAAGTAATGAATTAAGTTTGGGGCTTTCATAGCTCTCAAATAGAGAATATTTTAGGGTGCAATAGTTTGCTTTATTCTTAAGATTAAGGGAAATAAATAAGCATCAGTAAGAAATTGCGAGCATAAATCATAGAAATCAGCATGCATTCATAAAGTAGCATCAGAAGCACAGTTCGCGGATTAAGTCTGAATATTGTACAACTTTGTGATAAAGAGACTATTTAATGTAGGAAATGTTGAATGCTGATGCTTGAGGGGCAAATCAATGCGAGTGATAACACACACAGAAGACTCACGCATTTCACAAGGCACACGCGTTTGGAGAATCGAACCAACAAGGAAAGAACAGAGAATCAATCAAGCAATTAAGTTGGTGTAAATCAAATAAATTCCAGCGAACATAAAGAGATTCTACATTAATAAGGATTCTCCAGTTCACCTAGGCTTGTTGATCAAGTAAATCAACTCTATAAATTGTAAGAATGGAGCTAAAGTTCGGATAGCTGGTCGATGGCAAGAAGCCAATCCATGCGAGAAGCAACTGGTGGTGTTCGTAGGAGCTGATGACAAAGGAACTGCATACTTCACAATCGAGCCAATTCTATTTTTTATTGTTTTCTAGGAGTAGTTGTAGTTATAAACATCTCGTAGTCGTAATAAAATCAACTGGTTTAAACTTCTTACTTGTGTTTATATCTATGCTGCGTTATAGAAGTTTTGCATGAATACTCTCGAGTAGAAGCATGTTAGGAGCGTGAGATTAAAGAGTTTTACACTGATGCATTACTATTCTATACATATGCATTGATTATCTACCCACGTATATAACTTGTAGTGAGTTCGAAAGAAGAAACCGTATGATGACCCAGTATGTTACAGTAGGTTGAAGGCAAGTTTTTGCATCATTTAGGGAGTTAGGAATAACCTCACAATTGCTCGCGTTGCCTCGAGTTAGAATCGAGTTCGAAGCGGAAACTAGTTCTGCCATAAATAATTAAGTAGAAGGAAGCTAGAAACTTGATAACTAGTTCTGTGCTCTTAATATCTATTACAACTGTCTATTATCACTACTCATTGCATTCATATTTATTAGTGTTAGCATTTGCTTCATTTTATTATCAGCATCAAAAGAAAACAACAACTATCGCAACCATGCATTTACTTTCGGCACAACTCTCGACTTAGCAGTATTAGTTCTAGACATCAATCTCTATGGGATTGATAAAATTATATATTTATTACTTGCTTCGCTCGACCGCGTATACTTACGCGTAAGAGATTTTGAGGTTTACTTAACAGTTTAACTCTAAATTAGTTACTACGATTATATTAGCACTCGGAATGCTCCAGTCACCTATCTTAGAGAAAAAAAGACATTGTCAATCATCATATCATCGTAACTAACACCAGTACATGAGAAACTTCTCTGGAGTTACTCAATCAACACACAAATGCGATTGGATGGACTTTGGCGGATATAACAGGCATTAGTCCTACGTTTTGTATGCATAAAATCACTTTAGAAGACGCTGCTACAACCTCAGTGGAACATCAAAGACGGTTGAATCCCACCATGAAGGAAGTAGTGAAAAAGGAAATCATAAAATGGCTAGATGCTGGGGCGATTTATCCTATATCAGACTGCCAATGGGTGAGTCCTATTCAATGTGTGCTGAAGAAAGGAGGCACCATCATCATTCAAAACGAAAAGAATGAGTTAGTTCCAACAAGAACAGTAACGGGATGGCGATTGTGTATAGATTACGTGAAGTTGAACAAAGCAACTAAGAAGGACCACTTTCTATTGCCTTACATAGATCAAATGCTGAACCGTATCGTAGGGAATGATTATTATTGCTTTCTGGATGGATATTCAGGGTACAACAAGATTACCATTGAACCCAAGGATCAGGAGAAAACTACTTTCACCTGCCCTTATGGAATATTCAGGTTCAGGAGAATGCCTTTCGGGCTCTGCAATGCCTCAGCAACATTTCAAAGGTACATGATGTCAATTTTTTCTAAATGCTTGAAGATATCATGGAAGTTTTTATATATGACTTCATAATGTTTGGGGACAGTTTTTCCAATTGCTTATCAAATTTAAAGAAAGTATTAAAATGCTGTGAAGACACGCATCTAGTACTTAACTGGGAAAAATGTCATTTCATGGTCAGAGAAGGAATTGTCCTAGGACATAAAATTTCAAAGGCTGGAATGGAGGTTGATCGAACAAAGATTGAAGCTATAGAAAAATTAGAACCACCATAAAACGTGAAAGGAGTGCGTAGTTTCTTAGGCCACGCCAATTTCTACAAACTTTTCATTAAGGATGTTTCAAAAATTGCGAAGCCGATGTGCGAGCTTTTAGAAACTGAAAGATCGTTAAATTTTGACCAACGTAGCTTGCACGCATTCGAGCAGCTAAAAAAGGCCTTGACTATTGCTCTAATTATGATATCCCTTAACTGGAAGAAGCCTTTTGAGCTCATGTGTGATGCCAGTGACTATGCGATGGAGCTATCCTTGGATAAAAGGAGAAAAACTGATCCATCCCATTTACTATGCCAGCCGAACTCTGAATGGCGTGTAAGTCAACTACACAACTACAGAAAAGGAGCTTCTAGCAGAATCTATGCATTAGAGAAATTTCGTTCTTATTTAGTAGGATCACACGTGATTATTTTTACTTACCATGCAGCAATAAAGTATCTTATGAGTAAAGTGAATGCTAAGCTAAGATTGATTAGATGGATTTTGCTGCGGTAAGAATTCGAAATGAGATTAAGGACAAAAAGGGTTGTGAAAACGTCGAGAAAAGGAATGCCCCTTGGTTCGCAGACATTGCCAATTATTTAGCAAGCCATGTCATCCCAGCACACTTAAACAGACAACAAGTTAAGCGGTTCCTTCATGAATCTTGTTTTTTTTTTCTGAGATGAACTATTTTTATATAGACAATGTGCGGACGGAATGATACGCCGATGCGTAGAAGAAAATGAGATGAATGCAGTATTGGAATCATGCCATGCATCACGTTATGAAGGACATTTTGGAAGAATGTGCACCGCAGCAAAAAATTTTCAATCTGACTATTTCTGGTCAAGTATATTTAAGGATGCTCATCATTACGCAAAGACATGTGATAAATGCCAAAGGAAAGGAAACATAGGAAAAAGGGATGAAATGCCAATGACTTTGATTTTATAGGTCGAATTATTCTACGTCTGGGAGATCGATTTCATGGGTCTATTTCCCCCTTCGCGTGGAAACTTATATATCCTGGTAGCAGTTGATTACGTGTCAAATTGGGTAGAAGCGGTTGCCACACCTTTTAATGATGCAAAGACGGTTATAAAGTTTCATCAGAAGAATATTTTTACAAGGTCTGGTACCCCGCAGGCACTAATCAGTGATGAAGGAACGCATTTGATAAATAAGGCAATGTCTCATGTGCTACAAAAGTACAATATCAAGCACAGCATTGCAACTCCTTATCATCCGCAGACTACTGGCCAAGCTGAAATATCTAACTGCGAGATCAAGAGTATCTTAGAGAAGGTTGTTGGACCTAACAGAAAAAACTGGTCTTTGCGATTGGACGATTTGCTTTGGCCTTATCGCACTGCATTCAAGACATCGTTGAACATGTCACCTTACGATGGTGTATGAGAAAGCATGCCATTTTCCAGTTGAATTAGAACACAAGGCTTTTTGGGCAATTAATGAGCTAAACCTTGATCTTCAGAGAGCAGGTTCCGTTCGAATGTTACAATTACTTAATCTTGAAGAGCATGGGCACTTTTCCAATGAAAATGCAAAATTATACAAGGAAAAGATAAAAAAAAAATTGGTATGATCGTTAGCTGACTCCTCGAGTTTTTGAGGTAGGTCAGCAAGTTTTATTATTTAACTCTAGATTTCGTTTATTTCCAGGTAAGCTCAGATCCAAGTGGTCTGGACCATTTCGCATCACACAGGTAAAACCAGGAAGAGCAATCTGGATTAAGAATGAAGTAAATTAGCTAGAGACTGAAGCATTATTGGAATGAGGATGTTTAGTGCAAGATATCTTCATTCGCATTGACTGAAGAATAAGTGCACGAGTGTGCATGTGGAGCTAGAGCGTATCTGTAACTTTAATTTTTTCTCCACGCATGCTAGTTTGAATACTTCCTACTTACTTACAAGAGAAGTTGTTTGAATTTTTAGTACTTATTTATTCGATCTAGTTACTTTAATTTATTTTATTTTATTTACTTACAATTTTAATGTGTTAATCTCGGTAAATCCTTAATTACATGTGGTGGAATTCTATGAGAAATGGATGAACAGACGAAATCACGTGCGGCTAAGCACAATCATGTTGATAATTAATTACGGCTGGATATCTAGCACTTGAATTGCAAGATCACTAATCCAACGGTGTATAGCAATTGCACGGTCGCTCAAATCCAATTGTCACGCTGACACCTTACGACAATTGTTGTCGTAATCATACCCTCCATCTCATCATTAAATAAACCGAAATTCACCTTCTTCATAACCTCATTACCATTCGCTTATCCCTTAATCCTTTCCACCAAAATCCATCAGCAAAAATTCACAATTGTGCATAGACATGCACACGACTACCGAAGATGGTGGCACTTAAAGATAGAAGGCCAAGGAGAGAATGACCCCGCTCAAGCTTCCGAGCCATTCGACACAGTGCCTGCACCTGCGGGCAATGTAGCCGAACAATCATAAGTAAAAAGACGAAGGCGTAGAAGAACAACTGTTTCACTTGTAAGGTCGGCAGAACATAAAGAATCCTCGGAGAGATCTGGAAAAGAAAGGACTATCCCTTTAGTACCAGTGGTAAGGAGTGATAATCCTGAAACTTTGGGATACATCAAAGGATTAACACCTTCAAAGGAAGAAAGGGATATGAAAGAGTTTGATAGGAAGATGGGAGAGTTTTGCCAAGTGCACGAAGAAAAGCATAGAGGAAATGCAGATGCGGGCACCTCTAGACCTGTAGAGGTTGCAGCAGTTCGTGAAGAAGAAGAAGAGAGGCCCTATCAGGAAGGAAAAGCACCAATGATAAAAGAGCATCCAGGTGGATGCAGAGGAGAAATGCTGGCACCGGAGGACCTGTTCCGATGCCGATTCAGAGACGAAGCTAATACAGGCCTTGTCGAGCATCAAAGGACGAGGCTGACACAATTAGGTAGAGAGCCTGATGAAGTTGAAATGATCATCCAACGCTTGATGGCTGAATTTGTAGCAAAACCTGCGAACTTAGCCGTAGACGCAGGTCCTTCCACACACTCCTAGGTGTCTACTCGCCTACCTAAGAAAAGGAAAAAAGAGCACGCATGAAAAGCTGGTGCGATGCCTTTAATTGCTCACTATAAATTTAGGCGCGTTCATGATGTATGTTAAAGAGTGCAATAGTGCGTTATTCGACACACTGGCCCTCTTAAACCAGAGTATCCACAAGCCCATCTTCCCGCAGTTCCAGGACATTGTTTCGTCCACCGATTCTGAAAGTTTTGACTCGAAAGAAGATGAATAAAGAAGTCTCTGTCTCTGCCGCTGTAAGAACTCGACTCTAGAATAGTCCTAAAAGCGGTTCTTACTAGACATACATGGTTTAAATACAATAACAACCACTTTAAAAATAGAGAACCGTATATAAATGCCTGCTTTGTTCAATCCAAAAACAGTTTACAATCCAAATCCATAAAAGTTAAAACAGTTAAGCCTCTGGCTAGAGTTCATTAAATAATTTAAAACAAATGAAATCCCATTTTAGAAAAATCTATCCTGCATGCTGAAATAAGACAACAATAACAAATATAAATCAGCGGACGTCTATGATTATCCAGCTCCTCCTTTAGCCGTCCTGGTGCTGTCCCAAGTTACCTGGTGGAAAACCAAAGAAATAAGGGTGAGTACAAAGGCACTCAATACGTAAACAACACATCATCTAGCATCCTAGCATACATGCAATACAGCTTACCAACCAGTTGCATAAACTTGAGTTATCAAAATAACTCCCAAACCTCGAGAGTCTCTAACTCTCGGCTAGGTGATTAGCTTTCTAACTTATCCTAGACACTTAGGTGAGTCCCCAAGTGTCTGGCTCTAAACAGGAACGGGATGGTGTACTGACGACATTAGCCCGGGGGAGCCATCCTCTCGATATCTAATGCGTGTGGGCGCACACCACATGCTGCTGTAAAATGGGGCATATGTAGGACTACATAAACTACGCCGGTCCAAGTACGCATGCCTAAGACTTGGAATGGAGTCCACTGATCTACAGCCGGTGGGAGGCCCTCGACACCTAACTATGGCAGCCTCTTCACACAAATGCCTGAAGCTAAAGGTCGTCCCAAGGTAGGCTTACACTAAGGAAAAGACCTCGCTCTAGCAGGCTATAAACTAGGCTTATGTCGGAGTGGTAGCTACTCTACAACAGACTATCGGGGGCAGAAATCTATCTTTATTGGTCTCGAACTGGTGGAGACAACATACGCCATTTCCGCTCTTAGCCTCTAGATGATGACAACCTAACCAAAGCTATGCTAAGAGTTTACTTGCTCAGTTCATACAGATCACAACATGCTTAACAGTCAAGACAAGGAAACCCTAGCATGGTACTAGCAGATATGTCACAAGGAGTCACAGTATGCTCCCAACAATCAGGATATAACATCAACCTATCCACTAAGACATGCTAGTCAAACAGTCAGGATACGACATCAACCTATCCACTAAGACATGTTAGTCAAACAGTCAGGATATACATCAACCTATCCATTAAAACATGCTAGTCAAACAGTAAAATAAGTAACATACAACACTATCAATGTATATTCATGTAGGGTTCACACAACCACGACAAGAAATCCTTACCTGAAATAGAACATAACAAATAGTATATTCTTCTTAAGCTGCAGATAACCAACCACGAATAATCAACCTAGACAACAGTAATAATTAACAGTTAAATCTAAATGGCTAACTAATTCTCCAGGCTAACCAAAAGCAACAAGGCTCGGGAATAGAGGTTACCCAAATTGATGGCAGACTTTGTAGCACGGGCCTCGGCTGCGGCAAGGACACGGCAGGCTACGGGTGGGTATGCGGGGATGAGCGGCACGGGCTGTTTGGCTTGGCTGAGCTTGCGGCCGAGAAGGCTGAGCGGCTACACGAGGGCTGTGTGGGCGAAGCGGCAAGGCAGTGGGCCAGCGAGGCTGAGCTGCAGAACGAGTAGGCAAGCGTTGCGGCTGCGATAGGGTCGGGCTACTCGTGTGGCTGGATGAGCTTGTCTCGGTGGTGGGGCTACTCGGCAAGGATTGGCAAAGGGCTTGGTGAGGTGATGCTCTCGGCAGCTGCTCGGGGGTGATGGACATCAGCGATGGGAGATGGATGAAGGAAGGGATCAATGGAGAGGAAAAAGAAGAAGAAGGGTTTTGGCATTTCTTTGGTTGTTTGATCGATCAAAACACACCCCTTTTGCTTTTACTTTTCTTTTAATTATTTCTTTTAACCAAAAACCCTTATTAACAAAATAAGCTCTTTTCCTCTAAATGCAAAACTAACCTCCAAGCACCTGAAACCACAAAAACAGCCCAACTGAGTAACATGCAGAAACAGCTCTAGAGCTCAATAAATTACCGAACTAACCCCTAAAGCTAAAATTTCCAAAATGCCCCTCTAGTCTAAAAGTGCTCTATCGGCCCAACGAAATAATAGAATTAACTGGGAAACATACTTGGGGAACCGGGATGAAACCTTAGGTCGTTAAAGCCACATTTATTTTCTATTCTTATTGTCTACCTCACAAAATTAATACAATCAGTCTTTCATTTTATTCCTTGCTTAATTTTATTGCTTTGACCAATGTGAGTTAGAATCTTGTTTTTAATTCCGCACTTTTAAAACATTGTCTTTGATGTGTTGGAGTTTAATCTACCTCGGGACATCCTTTGCTAGTTACCTAACGAAATCACCTTAGGACAGATGCTCTTTAAACTTGGAGCGTAGTATAATTCCTATGGAGGAAACCGATTAGCTCGCAGCATAGATTTTGAAAACCTTAGAATCACTTAAGTATGGGGGAACTTTGCATCACCTTCATTGGGGACAATGAAAACTTTAAGTTAAGGGGTGACAGCAAGCTGTAGAGTTTTATGCAAATGATATGCAAATGCGTATTTCTTTGCCAAAAAAAGAATCAAGACATTTTGGATAAAATGGAATGGCAAAAAGAGCGAATAGCCGCGTATCTCGAGTAATCTGCTGACCATGCTAAAGATTTAAAAATAGCGGCCATGTAGAAAAATTTACCCAAAAGGGACCGGAATAAATAAGCCCCAGACTGAATATTTTGACCAAACTTAAATGATAAAAAATGAGTTTGATTAAAGTGCATTAGAGTAGAAGATTCCAAGCTAGGAGTTGTGCACCAGGCTAAGGGCAACGAGGAGAAGGACTAAGATGAGATTCAAGGAACTTTAGTGAAGGATGAATTGGGACGATTAAGCATTGGCGTATTAAGGCAATTATACGTAAAGAATATTTTTGTAAGCAAGAGGAAAAACACAGCATTGTGATTAGCAGTTGCTTTTAGCAATTACTTTTAGCAGTTATTACACCTACATTAGCATCGCTTGGGATGAGCAATGATTCCAATTTGGGGGTTTGATGAATCTCAAATAGAGTCAGAATTCAGGATAATTTTAGATCATTGTGTGCGGTTGTTATATAAGATTCAATGCAAACAAGGTAAAAATAAAGAGAAAAAGGTGTAGTTTGCTAATGCTTGCGTATTAGGAGAATAAATTGCGAGAAATGAATTATAATGCTTAAATTGAAGAAATTAGCACACTTAATGCATATTTAGCAAGGCTTATGCTAATTAACTGTTTTTTCAGGAAATTGCATTTGCGAAGTGGTGCATAGTTGAGACGCGCGATTGCGAACAAGTCATACTTGGGAGAGAGAAATGCCAAAGTGCTACAAGCACAATAAAAAAAAGAATCAATTAGAAGTAAGAAGTTGACTAACTAGACACTGCGAGACAAATTACGAAAATTAAGAGATTCTTACCTTAAGACAAATAAAAACACAATTGGAAAGTTTAAACAAGGAAAGATGTCGCATTGATTGATTCGTGCCGATCTGGAATATTCCAAGAGTTGACAAAGAAGCTTATAAAAGACGATCTCTGTAATAGCTTGTAAGGACCCGACCTAAAAATGGTCCTAAACTTGGTCCTTACTCAGCATGCATGCATAAAAGATGGATAAAATAACATAACTTAGAATTTGT
>JBBMKA010082246.1:0-14224 GCA_037833695.1 Sechiopsis laciniata | reverse complement strand
CCTGGCAAGTGCAACTTTAATTTCTATTTTCAAATAAATAACCCGAAGCTCCAAAACCTCTCTAAGGACCAAGCTAGAATCCAAAAACCTGAAACTGAAGGGAAACCCAACACAATAAATTTAACTGAATCAACCCGGAACCCTGGCAAATTACGAGACTACCCCTGGAGGCAAAATTACCAAAAATGCCTCTAGGGGTCCAAAGAGCCCTAACGGCCCAACCGAACAACAGAAAAAGCAACCGAACGTACCTGGGGAACCGGAATGGAAAACTGCACCGTTACAGTTTTTTTTTTTTGTAATTCTCAATTTTAAAAAAGTTTCAAAAACTCACTTGACCTAAAAAAATGTTAAAACCCATTTTTCCAATAATAATTATTATTTTTTTCATAATAAAATGTTAAAATTGTGTTTTTATTTTTATTTTTTATTTTTTAGAATGTTTTTAAAGAGTTACTAGGAAAGATTGTGGTTATAGAACTTATTTTATCAATTTAAATTACAATTTTTTTTTGTTAAATTTGTTACAAGGACATTTCAAATGTTGATAATATCTAAATTTTATCAATTTTTTAATAAAAAAATTTCATTAATTTTAGATTCTCATGAATTTCGCTGTATTTGGAACATAATTTTAATATATTTATAAAACATTTATTGTTAAAGATTTTTTTGTTGATATTTTGAATACCAATGATATTTTTTAAACAAAATTTTAACAGTTTCCATCCAAAATTAACAACAAGGATATTTTTGAAACATTTTTCAAAGTTTAAAGGTACTTTTAAAAATTTTCAAAGTTCAGGAGTATGTTTAATACAAACTTCATAGTTCAGAGATATGTTTGATACTTTAGTCTAAAATTAAACATGCAAAGTACACTATTTTAACATTATTTGAATAATTTAGAAATTTATATGAATTTTCAAACTAAAATAATTAGAAGAGACAAACTGAAAAATATTAATAAAAATGAGAGATTTTGTATAAATGAACAAAAAAAAATTATTATATAAATTGTCTATATAAATAAAATATTTAAAAAAAATCAGCATATAACCTTTTCTCCAAAATCTTCATCCAAACGAGCTATTCTTGCAATTCTTCCTCCAAAATCTCCATCCAAATGAGTTTTTCCTATAACTCCTCTACAAAAAAATAAAAATAAGAAAATCATCAACACTTTAGAAAATCTTCAAAATAATGGAAGGAACATGACTTTATATGATTTATTGATAAAATATATATTTATTTGTAATCTCAAAAAATATATACATCTATACTTTGGTTTGGATCGGTTTTTATTGGTTTCTTAAAACGAAAACTAGAATCAATCCAATATTTTTGGTTTTTTCAAATTACAAACCGATATATCCGATTTTGTGCTAAAAAACCGATCTGATCCATTGGATTGAATTTGTTCAGTTCGTTTTTTTAGTTTTTCGATTTTATGTTGCACCCCTAATTACTATTAGTCATTATGGAGTGATCTAGTAGTCAAAGAGAAATTTGGGTGCTAAAAGTGATGGATTCAATCTGTGGCCACTTATCTAAAAATTAATTTCTTATAGATTTCCTTTGACACTCAAATGTTGCAGGGTCATGCACTATTATTATAACAGCCCAAAAAAAAAAGAAATATTAAAGCCATTTATGGTTTTTTTTTTTAAAGGAAAAAAAATGGCTGGTTTTTGTTTTTTTTTTTTTTAAATAAAAAGAAAGGGCCATTTAAGTTATAAAAAAAATAAAAAAAATAAAAAAAAAAAAAGAAAAAGAAACAAAACCCATTTTTCTTTTTCCCCACTTTTCTTCTTTCCTCTTCTTCCTCCTTCTCACCCAAACCCTAGCCTCCACTTCAACTTGCCGCCGCCGCCACCAACCACCCGTCGTCGCCGCCATCTCAGACCTGACCATCGCCGCCCGCAGAACCCAGCCGACGACCCAATCCCTCCCGCGTAGGGCCTCCGCGCCCGTGTCCACAGCCGCTGGTACCTGCCCCTCATGCGCGCGTCTCTGCCAGCGCCGCGCACTTCTGCGCGAGTTCAAGCTTGGATCTGCGCCGCCTTGCTCGTGTCGGGGTTGATCTGTTCGTGTTGAGATTTTGGGTAAGTGTTCACCTCTCTTTCTCTTAATTAAGCTATGGTTCCTATGGCTGATTATTGATCGTTGATCGAGCTTCGAAATCTGATTTTTTGTGCCTTAATAGGTTAATTTATGGTGATTTTTCTTGCTGTTGTGCTCTGTTTTTATCCGCCTTCAGATTCGTCGGGTTGGACAGCCGTGTCGAGGCTTTGGGTAAGTTCTCGCAGCTTTAATTTCATGGTTAATCGATAGAAGCTTGGGTTTTGTTACTAATTTAGAATCTTGGCAGTTGAAGCGTGTACCGTAGTTCAGGTTGTTTCCTCGTGGTTCCTATTTGGACAGCCGTGTTTAAGTTCGGGATTGGGTAAGTGTTGTGGGCTGATGTTTGTTGAATTAAAGTTCGTTTGTGTTCTTGGGTTTTGTTAAGTCGAGACTGATTGTTTAGGTGTATTTTGTTAGGTTGAGACAACTGGTTGTTTGAATCGTTTGGCTCCAGCTCAAGGAGTTTTTTTCTGTATTTTGAAACAGGTAAGGACCATCTCTACCCGGGTTGTGTGGACCCTGCACAGGGTGAAATTTTGTGCTGCTGTTATATATTGTGTGTGTTATACTGCTGTAATCTTCATATTTGTTTGCATGATGTGCTACGGGATTATGGGGTCCCAAAGTGCCACTTTTATATATTAATTTTTATAACCATGTTTCTGTAAGCACGTCGGGATTATGGGGTCCTGGTGTGTAAATCATTTTAAATGCATGTGCTGTTGTCCCTTGCTCGGTATGTTGTTGTGATGACATGTTTTGATTGATAGCTAGTCATGATCATGTATGTTAGTATCCTATTGGGATGTCAGTTGAGTTGTTAAGCATGTTTGGTGATCTGTTAGGACTAGGCTATTAAATTCTCCCGTTGTGGAACTGTTTAGCTGTCATCATTTAGAGGCTATAGAGAACACAACGCATGTTGTTCTCATTGGGTCGGTGTCGGTGAGGATTTGATACCGCGCCCGATAGCCGGGGATGTGATGTAACATGCCGCCCCGGCGATGCCTAGTTTTTAGCCTTATAGGCGGACCCTGATCATAGTGTATGCCTCCTATGAGAGGGTTTTAGCTTTAGGGCGATAGGTGTGAACAGGCTGACTCGGATCGCTGGTGAGGGCCTTTAGGACCATGACTCAGTGGACACCTTTCTTCGAGTATTTAGGCATGTCGACCTGGACCAGGTCAGTCTGTGTAGGCCTACACCTGATTGGTTTACAGCACCATGCGGAGTGCACGTACACGTGTCGAGTGTCAGGTAGATGGCTCACCTGGACCGGTATTGTTAGTATTCTAGTAGAGAAAAGTTGAGCTTGAGCTAGATAGTTGTGTAACGAACCTCATGACCAGCCATTTTGTCTAGAATAGGCGAGTGCCTCAAAAGCCTCACAAACAAGTCATGTAACGAACTCCATGACCAAGTACGAGTTAAAAGTGAAAGTGGGAACAGATAAGTATTTGCTAGCATGTAGACTACTTTGTGCATTGTACCCCTGTTGGAGAGTTCATACTGAGTATTCTTTTATACTCATCCTTTTTGTGGTTTTTTCCACCAGGTAAACAAGGACGTCATCGAGACGGTTAGCTGGGAGATGTTAGAGCGATCGTGGGTGAAGCTTGCTGCGTCTGTTAGGATTGTTGTTAGGACAGTTACAATTTCCCATCATTTGTTGTTCAGCATACTAGGATAGGGTTCCTGTTAATTGTTGGCATGGATGCCTCCTTCTTGTTTTCTTCATTTATTTAATTTGCTTTCCGTTGTTTAAATAAACACCTTGGCCAAGGGCTTATACATTCATTTAATTATTTGAATAAAATTCAACAGAACCATTATTTGAAATTGAAATTTTGAAATGTTGCATGTTTGTAACCGTTTTGAGTTAACATGACGTGGGAAACGTAGTTTAAAATTACGGGTCCTTACAATTATTCCGTAACATTAGTCTAGTTGTCCACAAATTGATCTGAACAATCACGAATATCCAAAAAATGCTCCATCTATTACTAATTTGCTATGTTTGTTTAAGTTTCATCAGTCATTTTTATAATTCTTTTTTTTAATAAATTTAGGAGTGAAGTTCAAGTTATACATATCTAAGGTTTTTTTTGGTAATGTCTTTAGATTTGGAGATGTGACGTTTGACTACTCTTTGTAAATCACTGTAAAATGTCAGGTTTATATACGGAATAGCTATCAATTAACTTATTCTTAATTCGGTCTCTTTTTCAAATATATATATATTATTTATTTATTTGTGACGGTTGGATTTAGTTTGCATGCAATTTAATTATTATCAACCTTAAACATATGTGAGATAGGTTGTTATCATAAATTAAATTTAGCACTTCTTAGTTCTTCAAATCTTGTTGATCAATAGAATCCTCTATGACAGTTAGAAAAAATAACATTCTTAACTCTAATTTATATATTTTTAGAATCTCTCATTATAATATGGTTAGAATATATTCATACCCCTTATTACACCGGGTGTTACATATTGTTTAATTTTTTTATATATAAAAAAAATCACTATAATTAGAAAAAGAAAAAAAAAAAACTTAACCTATCCATAAATTATGATGTCTTTGCTAATTAACATTTTACTCTAACTCCAAAGATGTAAAAACTTGGACCTAAAAAATGTTAGTCTAGTGTCTATAAGTCAATTATTTAAAATAGAAATACCTAAATGAAGCCAAAACCAAAACAAGATTAAATCCTTAAAAAAGATCAAGATTAAATTAATACCACAAATTTTTAATTCAACCATACCATTTTTGTAATTAGTTGTATTTAATGGTTTTTTTTATTGTCCTAACACATTAAGATTATTGAATACTAATATATAATACCAATACAAAAGGGAAAAAATAGCAGCCTTTTTTGTTTCTCTTTGGTTTGGAGCTCACATGGAACAATACCAAGTAATCGATAAAGAGAACATTATATAAAGGTTGCAATCGTTTTTCCCCTCAATGTAAACCAAGCAAAATTTATTTACTTTTGCCTTTGTAATGCCAAAATTTCTTTTTATACTTTTTTATTATTTATTTTATTTAATAACTTAGAGATTTATGGTATGGTATTTTGTTGCAAGATTATGGTAAGTTTATAATAGTATGGTATTTTGTTTGAATAGCTAGACTTTTGGTAGGTTCATAACGATATAGCGTATGTTTCGTGACAATAATCTAAACACACACAAATTGACCGGAACAATCAAGAATATGTATATATTATTTTGTCTCAATAGCAACATTTTTGGTAGGTTTATAATGGTATAGTATTTTGTTTGAATAACCAGACTTGTGGTAGGTTTGTAATGGTTGGAAAATAGAAATACTGAGTGCCGTGTTTGATGCAGGGATTAGGATTAAGTAAATCGATATTAAGTTAAGCTGAAGATTAAGTTAATCTATGTTTGGTAGACATGTTAAGTTAAGTAGAATTAAATTAAGCTGACTGTTGTTTGGTGCAAAGATTAAGTTAAGCTGAATTTTATTTTATCATTTTTCATGTATTTTATTTTAAACTTCTACTCTTTAATATATATATTTTTTTTCCTATTTAACCATAGATAAATGACAAAATGACATTAATTTGAAATAGTAATAATATAATATTCATTTAGTAGATATGTTACATCAATAAATAAATAAATAAATAAATAACTATATATATATATTTCAATTTTAACTTAATATCTATGTATAAATTTAAAAACAATATAACAAATTTTATAACTCTTCAATAAATTTAGAAAGACATCTAAATTATACCAAAATTATTTTAATTTAATTACTTAATTAGATCCATGATCGTTAAGACTGTAACTTTATTTACAAAAATAGCTATTAATAATTTATGATAGTTGTTGAATTTTATGGTGCTCAAATTGCAATTTAATTTAAAAATTAACTATTCAAAATGCAAGATAGTAAAAATAGTTTTGATTTCAAAATGCAAAATCTATTATTTTGCTTTCAATAACTCATTTAGTTACTAAATTATCTGCATTAAAAAAATAAATTATAACAAGCAGTAGTTTATTTATTTATTTTTTCTGAAAGTGTTTAGAAAAATGTATTATAAACTATAAAATGAAACTGCCCCTTTCAATGTCTTTGCCATGCTCTCATTTTTGTACTCTTTGAATTTTCAATTCTTGATCATTTATTTATTTATCTTTTTTTTTTCTTATTTGAGGGATTAATTTTTTATTGTTTGTGTTTATTTGAACTATTTGTTCATTACTTGAGTTTTAATTGTGGAAGGGGAAGTCTAATAAAAAAGTATTGCGGAAAGGGGATTTTGATTTTTAGACGTCTAAATCTCTCTTTTGCTTTCAATTGGGAAATTTTGGGATGAATTTTAGAAGTCTTTTCATTCCCAAGATCTACATTGTTTCGACGGAAGCGATGGGTTGTCGGAACTGAACAACGCACCTTGTAGAAGATGATGATTTGAGGTGGCAGCCTTCTCATTTTGTCGATTCCAAAAGAAGATGAGAGATTGAGAAAATTTATGAAAGGGAATGTCAATAAAAATGTGAAAATGAACCTTGAAAGATCATGTCAAAACGAAATAACCATATAAATCTCAATCGAAGAAAAATCGAAGAAGAGAAGAAATGAGGGAGAGATCGTTGGTGAAGAGAGAGAGAAAAAGAATGAACCTACATTTACTCGGATTAGGATTTGAACGGTAATTACTGTTCAAATTCGAGTTTGGTATTAAGTTAATCCGGGTCATGGAAAGCCTTCTACCAAACAAGTAGTTAACCCCACACACACACCAAACACACCCTCATTATATTTGAAGACCCAATTTTGGTTAAAATGAAAAGAAAAATGACAAACTATTCTATTTTAGAATTCAAACAGTAATTGAACAAATTGTAATATAAATTTACTCGATTTACTTTTTTATGATTTTAGAAAAATTATAATTTAATCTCATTGACCTAAGAAACTCGAGTTTAATCTCTATGATTAAATGAAATTTGATAAAAGAAAAACAAATTATTTCTTTTTATTAATAATCATCCATTTACTGCTATGGTACAGTAGTTGATTGGGTGTATTAATAAAAATACATGTAATTTTGTGAGTTCATTTTCAGTTTCATTTATATTGAGCCATGTAAATACTTTTTATCCAGATTTCAAAGTTAACAATTTAGAGACCATAATGATATTTTAACCTTAAAAAATATAGAATAATATAAAAGAAATTATATATTATTGAATTTTAAAGTTCAATTTTAAGAAATCTGAAGTAGAGATTAAAATTGGATTATTTTGATACTTAGAATAGTATAAATAAAAACTCAGACTCTAAAAAATTTAGAAACTAAAATAAAATAAAATGATATTTTAATCATTTTCAAATCATGTAACTAAATTTATTTACATTTTAAATCTGAAGTAAAGTGGGTATGGCCCACCAAGAGTATTGGTAATAGTAAAATTATTGCCATTTTTTAAATGGCCTTGTTTGGGTGTCTCCATGTGACTTGAAAAGGGCAACAAACACAATCTCTCTATTCTATTCTCTTCTCCTTTTTCTTTTCTTAATTTTCCTCTGTTCTTCTTCTATTCATTTCTCAACACTGAGAAAATGAACCAGAACTCCCATGACTTCTTCTTCTTCTTCTTCTTCATTCTCTTTATGTTCCTTATCTTTTCACAATCAACCTCTGCCTGTTTCACAACAGCCAAACAAGGTAAACCCCACTTGAAAAAATACTTCCTTTTTCACTTTTACAACTTTCATTTTCTCACTCTTTCTTTTTTCTTCCCAGTAAAATTTGCAGGTCTTGAAGAAACCCAAAACAAGCTTAGCCATGAAATAGCTCAAGAAGATTCATGGCTAGATTTCCCCCATGTAAATAAACTAGTTTTAAATAAAATGTTTTTCTTTCAATTTTCATCTTTGGGTTTTGATGTTTTTTTTATTTTTGTTTTCTTTGCAGATATTGGGAGGAGCAGAGAAGGAAGAAAAAGAAGAGTGGGAGAATAGAAGGATGATGTTGGAAGCACACTTGGATTATGTTTACACACAAAATGAGAAGCCTTGAATTCAATAAAATTTTCAATACATGGTTTTGTTTATGTACACATCCTAATAATAATAAAAGAAATGTTGCTGTTTTCCTCCACTTATGATAGGAAATATAGTATTGCTTACAAGGGGTTTTTATATTATTTTCCTTTCCCTTTTCTTTTCTAGTTTCTTCTCAAGTTAAATATGCTAATAAATTTGTGATTTATGTATATAAAAAGGCTTTAATTAGTGTATCAGCATGTTTGAGACACCTTTTCGAAATAAAATAGTTATTGTTTGTGACTTCATTTGACTTAAAAAAAAAAAAAAAAAAAATCAAATCTTCCTTATAAGATAAACATTTAAAAAGTGGGGAAATCAACTAATATTTAGTCAAACGAGCTACTAGAATGAGGAAAAAGAGTGTTAAGTTTTTTGGGGATAAGAGACTGGAGGAAGAAGAATAGTAAGATTAAGACATTAACTACAAACAATATTGAAGATTACTAAACATAAAATTGACCATTCATTTTGATTACAGAATCTTTCAACCAAGACAAAAATGTTTATGTAGTTTCCATGTGACTGCCATGAGCAATAATCAATAATTCAAAATTGAGATGATAATAGAAGATATACAAAAATCTACAAATCTTGCAATTTTTTGATACAACAATATCGAAAAAAGAGGATTTGAACCTGTAATCTCATGATTACTAAATTGCACAAGATACCGGTAGAGCTCTACTCTTATTGGCTACAAATCTTGCAATTACCAATTAAATGTTTAAATGTCCGAAAACTAATAATAGTATCTCATATTTGTATCCGTAGTTTATTTTTTTCCTTTCTAAATAATAGTGAAAAGAACGTAAACATACCACTAAAAGACTACTGAGCTATAAACAGAACCAATGGACGATGCTCGAGTACAATTTTGAATCTGTTATTCACTCTAGTTTTTGTTGTTTTTTAAATGTAGAAGCGGTTTTTCTTAATCTATGTCCAATGAATTTTGATTCGATTAATAAGACACGTATTTATCAATACGAACAGAAAACCTTCCACCTTTTAAGGCAAGTAATTAAGAGAACAATTATATTTCAATTTAAATGCGCTTTTTTAGAACAAAATGACAATTCTTTATTATTTTTTAGTCTATCAAGTCAATGAGCTAAATTTATTAACATAAAGATAGGTAAAGGAATGACACAAGTAACAAAACAAAATAACCTGAATATGCTTTTTATAATCCTTTAAATCAACAACTATTTTCACGAGCCAAACGCTAACTTTACTACAAAACTAATGAATGAATTGAACTCGCAATCTAGTTAAATTCCTTACCCCAAGTTGTGATTGGGCAGCAATCATGCAAATGATGGGCAAAGGCTATGAACCTAAGGAATGTTTACATATGAATCAAACCAGTTGCTTCTTTACAACGCTCAAATAGCCATCCAAAACAGAAAAGTTAATATAAATTCCAAAGTTCATGATGGTTAAATACAATTATTGGAATAAATCTGCCATAAGCATCATAATATCTGTCAAGCCAAGCTTTTCCAATCAGCCAAACAAGGTGGGGGCAAATGATAGAAGCAAAAAGAAGAAAAATCCAACACCATGCATCATCATAGTCATATCCAGATTCGAAAAACAAGTGAACGACCCTTCTCAAAAGCTCAGAGAATCCCATTACTAACATGATATGCAAAGCTAAGAGAAGGCAAAAATTACTGTGAAAAAGAAGTGATGGTGGATAAAAAACACTTAGCTAGTGCGATTTCGATAATACAAAGGCTCTGTTGTCGATAGAGATGCCAATCAGGATGGACTTGGAGCGCACTGTGTCAATTATATCAACAGATATTGATGATGTTAAGAGAAAATTTGCTGAGAAACAAGACAATACAGATCTGGATAAAATTAATCATTGCATTGATGTATTCTCAATCTCAACTATATATCTTTTGAAGAAAGAAAAAAACATAAAGAAAACAAAAACGAATTTGGAAGCTAAACAGTTACCAGTATAGAGCCGCTACTCTATTACCTCTTTTGGCACTCAACAGAACTTCCAAGAGCGAAGCACTCATATTCATACTACCTTTATGTAATCCCTGCCAATTGCGAGCAGAATGTCTGCCTGAGTAGTTTACTATACGACGTTTTGCAGCGGAAGCATCATACATCCATTTCCTGTTGAAGGTTGGACACAAGGCAAAGAAAGTTGGATGTAACACGCAAATTTCAGTGCAAAGAGCACAGCATAATGCAAAAAACACCATACACCAAGAAAATACATGTAACCTCAAGCACATTATCGATACAAGGCAGGGATACAGATTTGAGCATATTTTCAGTGTGCTCAAATCTATATCATGCAATTTAAAGTGTCTGATTATAAGTCCTAAATGTCAATAAAATGAACTTACTACGGAGAAATAAAAGAAGAAAACGATTATGATTCAGGTGTTACACGATTATGAACTATCAACCCAAAGAACGAGGAACCGAACACTAGATTTTACCAACCCAGTTCATAGAATAGGGCTCGGTTCATAGAATAGGTGTTAGGAGTCCAATACTCAAAACATAGAAAAGACCATTAAGTTATGAGACTTGGAAGTTGGTGTATGGAGAATACAAGTAGGAATTATTATCATAGAGATAAACACAACATTAATTATCTAGGGAATAGTAAGAGTCTATTAGCCATTATGATACTTGGGGAAGAAGTAATGTATTATCAATATAAATAGCATGAGTAGGAGTTGTAAGGTATGCAAAAGTATAAGCTTGTAAAAACATTGTAAGTTCTTTGGGAGATTTGCCATCTTGAATTGGATTGTTATCGACCAAACTATCCTATCTCCTTTTTATTATTTTCTTTGTAAGGGAAACCTTACAAATTGGTATCAGAGCTGTACGATCTTGACCATGGATATAAGTGATTTTCAGTGTATGCGTGAAAGACTCCATCGTATGACAACGTTGATCGAGTCTTGGATAGACGAATCAAGACAACTTAGAGAAGCAAAAGAACAAAGAAAAATCAAGCGAGAGGCAATGAAGAAGAAGATCGAGGTCGTTGAAGTTGAAAAGACAAAGGTAAAAATTGAACTTAAATTGAAAGAAAGTGAAGAACATCAAACGTTCAATGTTGGTTCGAGTACGATGAATAGAAAGCCAGCATCCCTTGAATGCGCAACAAAAAAGAAACAGCCGATTCCGACGACGGAGCGACAACGTCTTACACCAGAGAAAAAGACACAGGAGATGCCGACAACTAAAAAGAAAACAAGGTGGCTGGAAACAAAAGGTACACCTTGGGGGCAAGGTGTCTTTGACCCCGGGGGTTATGTTAGGAGTCCAATACTTAAAACATAGAAAAGACCATTAAGTTATGAGACTTGGAAGTTGGTGTATGGGGAATACAAGTAGGAGTTATTATCTTAGAGATAAACACAACATTAATTATCTACGGAATAGTAAGAGTATTAGCCATTATGATACTTGGTGAAGAAGTAATGTATTATCAATATAAATAGCATGAGTGGGAGTTGTAAGGTATGTACAAGTATAAGCTTGTAAGAACATTGTAAGTTCTTTTGGGAGATTCGCCATCTCGAATTGGCTTGTTATCGACCAGGCTATTCTATTTCCTTTTTATTATTTTCTTTGTAAGGGAAACCTTACAATAGGGTTCTATCATTTTCTTGTAATTTTCAAGTCGCTCCATTTTTTCTTTTAAAAAAAGCCACTCCATTGTTCCATACAAGAACCTGAAGGGAAAAAATTGTCTAGAAACAGACATAAAATCATCAGGAAGACCAATGGACGATAGAGAAACCAAATGAAGTCCTGCAAAAGTACGGAATCGAGAATATTACCTTCTTAATATCAGTTGCCAGTCCCAAGTCATATACTGAACTTTCAGTTATACAATTTGTGTGCACAATGGGTCCTCTAGCAACTTGTTCATTTGTGCTTCCTACCTCACTGCCCGTTGATGGGATGGTGATATACATTGCTCCTTTGAACATCCACTTACTTAACTCTTGACTATAAAAATCTTCAAAAAGGTCACCACATAAAACACAGACAAATTGATCTTCATCTGCAGGAACCATTGCCTGGTTATCTTCTTCCATCATGTCAGACTTGTCCAGAGAAGTGGCAGCATCAAGTAAAAGTCTACGATTTCCAGAAACCCAATCAACTGAACTTGGATACCATCTACTTGGTGCCCTATTTGAATCATTTTCCTCAGTTCTTAACGTGTGCCACTGCAAGTGTGTATCCAGCTGTTCTTCAACTCTCAGTCGCTGACTACAGATCTTACATTGATATGGAATATCGTCAAAGAGTCCACTGATCACAGATGGATGAAATTTGCGAATAACATTTGAAGTGAATTCAAAGCCTATGAGGTTGTTTATCTCAGTTGTGGCAGATGGAAGTGGACTAAAGGAGCTCTTAGCAGTTGAAGAAGGTGATTCAAGTCTCATAGATGATTGACAGGAAGAAGTAACAGGGATGGAAGGAACTGGTATAGAACAAGTCATAGCATCCCCTGACTTCAAATTTTCAGGCTGGGCAGGCATCTGGGATGTCATGCTATTTGTTAATTCACCTTTTGAAGCAGTTATAAAGCCCTTTGCAACCAATGAGCTCAAAAGGTTAGAAATTGGACTAGAAGCATCGTTGACCACATTTGAAGTTTCTGTGGATGCACTATTCATAGGAGATGAAGGTGGAAGTAGATCAGATGGCAACGGTTTCTCTTCTGCCTTAGTCTGGGATAACTTAACCAGAGCTGATGGGCTTTCACGAGATGGAGGACCTAATGAAGATTCTCCCACAGTCTTTGGCTCTGACAATGTAGACTGAGTATGGGAAGGAGAAGACCGACTTGGTAGAGGAGGTTTGATGTTTGGATGGGACTGCGTATTTCCCACATCTTGGAAGTTGATATTCTGCTGCATGCTGCTATTCAATGAATGGTTGGAGAAAATTCCACTCTTCATTACAGCAGCCAACAGACTACTAGTGCTTGGCTCTCCCAAAATTTCTGCAGGTAAACGATCTGGAACTGTCCCAGCTAATGAGGGAGGTCCAAAATTGGTGCCCGGAATTGATACCTCATGCTGACTAGAAATTTCTGACTGCCTGACATCGGGTTTTAGTGACTCGGACAAAGATAACTGGTGTCTGGGTTGAGAAGCAGGTATGGATGAAGCTGAAGCTTGAAGGTCCTGGGGCTGTGGTTTATGAAGGTTATCTGGCCGAATGCTGGAATGCCGGCCAAGTGAAGCATCCTGTAAATGCCTTCTACGTGGGTCAAGCTTAGAAAATGAAGAAGTTTTAAGCTCAGGCATTTGATGAGGAACACGATCCACTAACGATAGTGAAGGAGGACGTTGGTGCAAGGGTGGCTGTCCAAATGGGAATGCAACACTTTGTGATGGAAATCTTTGGTGGCCTACAGTCCCATTCCCAATGGACCCTGAACCCCCTTTGTTCAGAAACGCATGTCCTGAAGCTCCAATATTAGATGATGTGACTTGTGGTCGACCTCCCATTTGATCTACAGGAGAGTTAGCACCTGACAGTGCAGTGAGGGTGGCACCATAACCTCCTGACTGAGCAGCTGAATTCTTTCTAGGCACCCCGCCTCTCAGCCCATCTATAGATATTGGTTCCTGCATTTGCCACGTTGATGACCTTTGCTGTCCAGAATCCCCTAGTTCTCTCTGCTCAGATGACTGTGAATCACTGGAAGCTTCTCTATCAAAACTTCTCCCAGCATCGCGTATGCTGAATGGCTTATTTTCAATGCCCTGCACATAGAAACCAACACAACAATCAATCACATAGGACATGGTCAATCGTCCACAATTGTGCAGCCCTGCATGATGCACCAACAAAAATGGAAGAATGTCGCCAACATTTTTTTTTTCTTTCTGCCAATGTAATGATAGAATCTACCAACTTTATAAGAAATCTCTAGAGAGAATCTCCCGTAGAGCCAAAAGTTACAAACTAACACA
>JBBMKA010082235.1:0-14224 GCA_037833695.1 Sechiopsis laciniata | reverse complement strand
TTCTATTTTGAAAAACCAATTTTCAAATATATATATAATCCATACATTCAACATAATCAATAAATAAACAACCATTATTTATTTTTAGATCTACATGCTAAACAATCCTAAATATGGAATCAAATTTCAAAAAAGAAAAAAAAATCTAATATATTTAATATACATTTTAGATGCATGAATCTTTTTAACCTATGGTGAGATTTTACATCTATATGACATACTTTATGCAACAACTAAGACATGCAAACAAGTAACATATAATTTAAACAGTTAATGACTGATTTGATGTTTGACATATATCTAGGAAATTTAAATTGCAACATAAGCTAAGAAATTCTCCAAGAATAATCTTTGTCTTCACTTCTTGATCTTCTGGAAACTTTAACTAACAAGAACAAATCCCTTTAAATATTTTCCAAATATTTTCCAAAAATATTTTAATATTTAAATAAAGATTTTCATAAAATTATCTCATCCAAAATCTTTCAAAGATTATTGAATTAATTTTAAAATCTTTAATTAATTATCTTTTAATTATTTATTTCAAAAACATTAACCATAATTAAATCCAAGATATTTTCCAAAAATATCAGGTTTTAAAAGATAATAAATATTTTTTAAAAATATTTCAATTAAAAATGTTTTTCCTACCCAAATATTTTCAAAAAATATTCTAGGAAAAAATCTCATCCTTGGTGTTCTTCGCGGTATTCTTCATGTTCTTCGTGGTGTCCTTCGTGTTCTTCGTCTTCTTGCCAAATCCAAATTGCATAAAATCGAAAAATAAAATTGTACAAAGTTTTTCCTATACCTATATGCTTTGGTTTACACAAGATCTAAGAATTTATAAAAATCCTAATGCCAAACAAAAAACCTTCGCCCAAAAACAATAATAATTTAACATTCATCCAATGAAAATTAATACCCACCAATAAAAAGATTCCAACAACAACAATTACCTTGAGCCAAAGCACTAATACCAATTGTTGGAAATATGGGGTAGGAGCATGCATTTAGCGTGGCGGAAGTGTGTGAATAATAAAAATTTCACAATAATAAATCCAATTAATTTTCTTTGATTAATAAAATTAATCTAATTGCAATACCCTAGGTGATTGACATGTTATTGAAAAAGAATACTTACATTGACTGTTGCATCTGATCTAATCTGGCGGGTCTTTATGTTGAGTAGGATCGACTATTCTCCATAGAAAAACTTGAACGATCTCCTCCGCTCTTCCAGGCTATGGCTTCTTTGCTACCACTGAGTGCCTGGTGGGAAGCCTTTAGAGAAGGGAGCTAGGAACTTTGTCAGAATAGTTTGACTATGGAGGAGAAAAGAGATCTTAGCTTTTAGAGAGGTTTTTCAACTTATGAGAAAGGTTACTCTGAAAGTTAGTGGGATGAAAATGAAAGCTTCCAAGGCTTCCTATTTATACTAGACTGATGAATGCTCAAACTTAGATCTTTCCGATGTGGGATAAAACATTATGCATTTTTCCCATTTGATTTTTTCCATTTAATTTTCGAAAAATTCATTTTTTTTTATTTTAATTGATATTTATCCAATAAATTTCAATTCCATAATATATCCAATATATTATAAATAAATAAATATCTAATTAATATATCCAATATATTAATTCTCTACTTTAATAATTATTAACCCAATTAATATGTAACGACCCAACTTCCTAAAATACTCTAATGGGGTGTTACGCGTGCATACATTTAAAATCTATAAAAATTAATTCAATAATCACATGCAATTTCCATGTAAAATTCGTAAAAATCATGATAAAATAGCTAATAGTTCAAAACATACACAAGAGGGTTCGGGAACCCGATAATTCAAAATAAATACAGTCCAACAGAGTTTGAAAACATGAAATTTGACATAATGTAAAAGTGATGCAGAATGATAAAGACGAAACCGTGTCCATGATCGATCCAGCTCCTAGCCTAGCCACCTCGGAATGGATCAGTACCTGAAAATGTAAGGGGTGAATATATCAAAATATACCCAGTAAGGAGACCCACCATGGGGTTAAGCAAACAAACAAAAACAAGTTAGAAAATACGAAAAATGAATTTAAGTGCCTAGCACATGCGTGCCCGGCCCCTGAGCTAGTCACGAACAAATAATGTCAAACGACAGCGTGCAAGCCGTGAGCAAGAAATAGCTAAATGTCAAGCAATCATCTGACCACTGTCAGTGGAGCACCACGAGTGAGGAAAACACACAAGTTCCCTAAACCTCGTATCAAGACACGTCCTATATCATGTCTAAAGAGACAAACACAATTGTCTCGTGGTAGCCTGACTTTGTCGAAGACTCATCAACTACATCAATAAAGGCATACACGCATGCCTCGGGGTAGCCTGATTTATCAAGGACCCATCATGCTTCTGCTGTGTAAATCTGATAGCGTATCGACAGAGACATACCCGAATGCCCCGGGGTAGCCTGACCTACATCTGAGACCTACCACTCTCCCACTGCGTAACTCTCATAGCGTATCCGTAAAGCATACACAAATGCCAAAAGTCATCAGACCCTGTCGGGGAGGACCATGAGTGGGGAAAACACACAGGATCCCTAAACCTCGATTCGAGACAACGGCACACGAGCTGAGTCAGCAAGGGCATACATAAATGCCGATAAAATCACCTGACCCTGTCAGGGAGAGCCACGAGTGAGGAAAACTCCATGGTCCCTAAACCTCGAGCTCGGGGAGCCATCTACTAACCTCTAGCATGCGGGAGGACCGACCTGCCTGCAGACAACATCCCGAAAAATGCATGCAGGCTCACTGACAAGCATTCATCTGCTCCTTCATCTATCTTAGTGGCCTCTTCTATTAGTCTCGGGGTCAAGTAAGGCATGACCGGTTCCCCTTCCAACGTACTGGGCGGGTAAACTAGTGGAACCATGCATACAGCATATGAGGTTCCACGAGTAGATACAGAGAGATATAACTAGCACTAGTGTCACACGAGATCTAGCCTAGCCTAGGCGAATGCAACCGGACCACTCGAGGGTTGGTGCTACCCGCAACGTTTACTTAACAACCAAGGAACTCGTTGTTCCGCACACAAGGTGGTATGTGGATGAGATTCGACCCCTTGGTCAGATGTAGGATTCAACCCGTAGGTTAGTGCAGCTCATCCATGTGTCTTTAAGCAAAGAGGATCCATATCCTCGCTCGCCTCCTAAAGGGCACAGCAACAATACGATATTGATCACGTAAACACGAGTCCTAAAATGGCGAGCTAGCTACTCCCCTAGGTGGTGAACACAATAACCGACCTAATTATGCTAATGGCGAATATAACATAATACAAAGAAATCCTTAGGCGACAAATCTGAGAAACCGAGCATATAATCATGGCAGCACGTATACAGTCAACATAGATGGAACCAACAACATAGACACATGCAAAAACTCAAGGCAATCCAGTCAATCGAAAGGTTAAACATATAAACAATTCATCACGTACATGAGTAAAAGATACAAATCGGGAAATGATCATACGATCACAAGAACGCAACAAACAGGGACTTGATAGTTTATGAGCTACACACGATTCCATGATACCACGAGTAATAAATCAGTTCAAACAGTGGATCACAACACCAACACATGCATGAAACAAGTCATCCAACATTCAATTCTTGTAAATTCAAACATGCCACTATTCACATGTTTTAAGCCACAAACCTAGTTCATAATGAAACTCCTTACCTTCCCAACGACTTGACCAAAACACCTCGAGAACCCACGAGCCAAATGGTGAGTCGAAATGGTGGAACCCGAGAGCACCTAAACATAGAAACAAGAGTAAAAGTCAACGAATGAGCAATCGAAGCCAATTTTTTTGTTTCGCTCCCTCGGTCACGGAATAAGTCTCAAATTTATGAACGGACTTCTCTAGCTCCCAGAAACTACAAAGAAAGAAAGTAGATATAATGTTGGTTTTGAGCTTTTCACCGAAAAACTCCATTGATGACTGGAACAAGCTTGAAAATAGGTTCAAAAGGAAAAGACGACTTACCCAAGACGAACAACGAAGGAACCAAAGAAAAAATGAAGAAGGAACTTGCTCCAGCGACAAACGTCGAAGACGAAATAGCCGCGACTTGGCTTGGCTTACAACGATGTCGATACCAAAACTGCAACCATGGCTGGACGGCGGCTTGACGAACGACTGTGGCTTGACGAGGCTAGACAGAAGAGGATGAAAGGAATTCAGGTAGCTCACCGACGTCGATGGCTTGATCAAAAAAGCGAGAGAGAATGTGTAACGACCCAGTTTTCCATTCTGGTTCTTCAGGTATGTTCAGTTGCTTTTTCAGTTGTTCGGTTGGGTCGTTAGGGCAGTTTGAGCCTCTGGGGCATTTTGGTAATCTTGCCTTTAGGGGTAGTCTCGTAATAATCCAGGGTTTTGAGACCTTTTTGTTCATTGCTGAGTTCGAGTTTTCCTTCGATTTCAGATTTTTGGAGCTAGTGTCGCTGTTTGAGGAGTTTTGAGACTCTTTTGGTTAAAAAGGGAAAAAGAAAGAAAAATGTGACTTCGCCAAGACTCAAAGCCGGAACCACATAAGGACACGTGTCACAATCTCATGGAGCCCTTCTCTTTTGCCGACACTTTAAAAACCTAAAGAGAAGTTGCATTCTCACTTTTTCTCCAAAAAGTATTTCATTTTCTTTCTTTCTCTCTTCTTCTCCCAATCGCCGAAATCACCATTTCCCTTTCACCTTCGCCAAAACCCTTTCGCCTCGCCACAGCCACACAGATCAAGTCGCGTCGCAGCTTCGCCTAACCCAGATCGAGCTTTCCACCTCGCAGCTCATCAGATCCTCTTCGTTCGTGATCGTCAGCCAGCCTGTTTGCTTCGGGTACATTTTATCGAGCTCTTCTCCCTCTCTAGTTGGTTTTCCCATAGCCTGATATCTAGAACTGTCACTATGTTCATTTTTTAGTTGAGTCTGCAAAAGCTTAAGTACCGAGTTCTCACCGTTCGCTTGGCCGAGAAGAATGTTGTGCTGCCTTCACTTCAGATTTAGCTCCAGCGAGCCCTTTGCCACAGCGAGATGTCCGTCCACACTGATTCACTATTCCTCGTCCATTTTACAGAGCCTTACACTTCATCGCATCGCCGAGAACTTCACCTTTGCCGTCCCCGAGACCTTGTTGCCGAGCCTGTCTTCTTTCATTTTGGGTAGCTTTCCGAGTCCTGTGCTTTTAGTTACCTGGTTTCTTTTAGGTAGCTGTTGATTATTAATTTGTGCTTGTTGTTACGATCTTTTTCCTAGGTTATTTCGTGATGCTTCTGCAGCTCAAGGTGCACTGTTATCTGTTGTATTTTCTGCTTGTTTTCTAGGTAAGGATTTCTTACCAGGGTTGTGTGGACCCTGCGAAATATTCATTGATTGTGTTCTTGTGCATGTTTACTGTTTACGAGCATGTTAGTGGATAGGATTGTATGTTATTCTGTTCTGCTGGCATGTATTGATCCTATTTCCACATGTTAGTGCCATGCTAGGTTTGTTCTTTCAGCATGCCTTGATTTTCCTATTTAAGCTTGTAGTACCATGCTAGGGTTATATGTTGTTGAGAATGTTTGTTGTTAGGAAACATGGAATGAATGATCTTAGATAGAATTTGTTAGGATGTCATCATCCAGAGGTTAAGAGTGGACCAACGTATGTGTCCCCACCGGTCGGGCTGTGAGGACAGATTCCTTACCCCCAGCAGTCGGGTGTGGAGTAGCTACCACACCGGTATAAACCTAGTCTGTAGCCTGCTAAAGCGGAACTCTGCCAACGGTTTAAGCCTGCCTTGGCCTGTTCTTAGCCTTAGGCATCAGTGGTATTCAGGCTACTACAATTGAGTGTCGAGGGACTCGCACTACTGTAGATCAGTGACACCGCTTTCGAGTCTTTAGGCATGCGTACTTGGACTGGCATAGTTTGTCCCAGGGATTCTGTGTTGGTAACTGTTTGCATGTATACTTGAATGCTAGATGAGATGTTGCTTCGTACTGTATCCCGGTTGGGGATTCTTACTTATTGCCTTTGTACTCACCCTTATTTTCTATGGTTTTCCCACTAGGTAACTTACGACAACACCGGGACGGCTAGAGAAGGAGTTGTATGATCATGAGAGCTGCCGGCGCCATTCTGTCTATTTTTATGTTCTTATTTGACTATTCAGCATGTAGTTAGACACGGAGTCCTTAGGAGGATTTTTACATATTGTGCTTTAAACTGTTTATGAATGTTTGAATCAAATACTGACTAGGAACTTATTTTGTTTTTAACAATGGAATGTTTTAATTTCAAAGCACTTTAATTTGTATACTTTGTCTTAAAATGCTTCTACACTCGTTACAGTTGGTATGAGAGCCCAGAGTCATAGATTCTGTAGACTAACATGCTTTGTAGGTTGTTTGTCCCCATGATCATCAGCACTTCAATGCCCGTCAAGTTTGTATAAGTTCTTTGTTTAAGGATTTTTACAGTACTGTATCTAGTATACATGTGTTACCCGTGTTGGCAGTGAGAGTCCAAGAGTGGACTAACCCTTTGTGGTTTCCGTGTAGATCATCAGTATGCCAGTTACACACAGTAGAGCAGGGACGTCAGGTACTGCTAATAGAAAGATTGATGAGACGACGTCTTGGGTTGATCCGACCCGATGGCCACCTTTGGCCCCAGCTGTTGAGTTACCGAGAGAAGGGGTAGAGACTACCTTACCTTAGAGAGAGACTCTTAGAGTAGAGTTTGCTTCGGCCATAAGAGAGATGATGGTCAGTTTGTTGGCTCAACAGAGAGATGAAACCCAGGGGTAGCTTGCAGTGTAGAGAGAGGAGTCTCGGGCACAGATAGCCCAGCGACACAACTGATTCAGCAGGCACCCCTAACTGCCCCAGCCCAGTGAACCCTCCGGGAAGGCAAGAGCCTATTATTGAGACATAATAATGGAGCCGCCGAGTATGGCAAGTGGCTCAAGGATTTCTTTAAGTGGAAGCCCAGTGAGTTTAATGCTTTCGAGAACCCACTGGTAGCAGCAAAGTCGTTGGCCAGGATGGAGTACATCTTCTGAGTGATGGAATGTCCTGATGTTTATAGGCCGAGGTGTGCCGCCCATGTGCTGACTGACACAGCTGTATGGTGGTAGGAGTCTATAGATAGAGGCAGACCAGCAGGGTCTCCACCAGCCACCTGAGAATTCTTTAGAGCTAAGTTTCAGGCCAAGTATATCAGTGAAGAGGTCCAGCAGGAGATGGCAGAGGCCTTCTCAAATCTGAAACAGGGGACTGACACCATAGTGGGTTATGAGAAGAAATTTTCTGAGTATAGTTATTTCGCACTAGAGTTCATAGCCACAGAAGAGCTCAAGATTAAGAAGTTTGTTGGTGGGTTGAGAAGGGAGGTTGCTCAAGATGTTCGAGCACTCGCTCCTGAGTCATATGCTAGAGTTGTGGCGTTGGCAACCATTTATAACTCTAAGTACCCGCCGGTGTAAGCCCTAGATGCACCAGCTTCATTCGTTCAGCAATACACTGGTCAGAAGAGGAAGTTTGAGTCTTCCAGTAGTTTCCGTTCGGGTGGACAGCAGAATCGCCGTCAGGGCCAATCTCGATGTCGAGATCAGTGATGACCCCAGAACCGCCAGCAGGGCATAATCAGGCAGCCGCCACAGTTTAATAGATGTGGCAAGTCACATTTTAGAGTTTGTGGAGCTTCACCTCGAGCTTGCTATAGATGTGGCAAGGAAGAGCACTTAGCCAGATTTTACCCCCAAGGTGGAGCAATTTCCAGGCCGGACCAGCAGCAGGGCCGAGTTTTTGCAACGACTTGCTAGGAGGCGAAGAGGACTGATGCTGCAGTTGCAGGTACACTGCTTGCCTTAGATCACTATCCATTTGTATTATTTGATTCGGGCCCGACCCACTCATTTGTATTTGATTCATTTGTTAGACAAGCTTGTTTGAAACTCAAACCTTTAGGGTTTGAGCTGTGTGTTGCAACTCCTTTGGGAGTAAGTATGTTAGCCTGTAAGAAAGTTAAGAGTGGTCGGATACAGATATTTGAAGAGCTTTTAGTAGCTACCCTCATAGTCTTTCCTATGAGTGGTTTCGACGTTATCCTTGGTATGGATTGTTTAGCTGAGAACCATACAATGATAGATTACCGCCAGAAGGAAGTCGTGTTTAGCCCGCCCAATAAGCAGAGCTTTAAGTTTCGCTGTGTCCAGAGTGGAGTGTGTCCGTCGATGATTTCAGCTATGAAAGCCCGTCGTTTGTTAGCTCGAGGAGCTTGGGGCTATTTAGCAAGGTTGTATAGTGGAAGTAGTACCCCGTTGTCTGTTGACCAGGTACCAGTAGTACAGGAGTTCATAGATGTCTTCTCTGAGGAGTTACCGGGTTTACCCCCGTAGAGAGAGGTGGATTTTAACATTGAGCTATACCCAGGGACTCTCCCTATCTTCAAAGCTCCGTATCAGATGGCGCCAGCTGAATTGCGAGAACTCAAGGTACAGTTGTAAGAGATGCTTGACCGAGGATTCATTCGCCCGAGTGTGCCCTAGTGGCGAGCACCAATTTTGTTTCTAAAGAAAAAGAACGGATCGATGCACCTATGTATAGATTATCGAGAGTTGAATAAGGTCACAGTAAAGAACAAGTATCCTTTGCCGCGCATAGACGATTTGTTTGATCAGTTTCAGGGAGTTTCAGTGTTTTTCAAGATTAACTTGAGGTTTGGGTACCATCAATTGAGGATCCGGGATGCTGATATCCCTAAGACAGCGTTTAGGTCGAGGTATGGTCATTATGAGTTTGTGGTCATGTCTTTCGGGCTGACCAATGCCCCAGCAGCGTTTATGGACATGATGGACAGGGTGTTTAAGGCATTCTTGGACAGCTTTGTCATTTTGTTCATAGACGACATTTTGATTTACTCTAAGACCAGGGAGGACCATGCTTCACACCTAAGACAAGTATTGACAGCTCTGAGAAAACATAAATTGTATGCTAAGTTCTCCAAGTGTGAATTCTAGTTAGAGCAAGTGGCTTTCCTTGGACACGTTGTTCTTAAAGATGGCATTGCAGTGGACCCCGCCAATATTGAGGCAGTGAGTTCGTGGGCTAGACCTACCACGGTCGTAGAGATTCGTAGCTTTCTGGGACTGGCAGGTTACTACCGGAGATTTGTCAAGGACTTTTCCGCTAAGGTAGTACTCCTTACCAGATTGACTAGAAAGGGTGTTGACTTTGTTTGGGATGCCAGTTGCGAAGAGAGTTTTACTTGTTTAAAGCACAGTTTGACGTCGGCCCTAGTGTTGTCAGTTCCTGAGGGAACAGGTGGTTTCGTAGTGTATAGTGATGCTTACAAGTTTGGATTGGGCTGTGTTCTGATGCAGCATGGGAAGGTGATTGCTTATGCTTCCCGACAGTTGAAGCCGTATGAGAAAAACTATCCAACTCATGACATAGAGTTAGCAGCTGTTGCTTTTGCTCTAAAGATTTAGAGGCACTACTTGTATGGTGAGAAAATTCAGATGTTTACAGATCACCAAAGCCTTAAGTATTTCTTCACTCTGAAGGAGTTAAACATGAGACAAATGAGGTGGCTTGAGTTGGTTAAGGATTACGATTGTGAGATATTGTACCACCCGGGAAAGGTCAATGTTGCGGCAGATGCTCTGAGTAGAAAGACATCACACTCCACACCTTTGTTGCTTTCCTAGATTCATTTGCGGAAAGAGTTCGAGCGGGTTAGTATTGTAGTGTTGTTGGGAGAAGTTACTGCCAGGGTAGCCCAGTTGACAGTTCAGCCATCGATTAAGCAGAAGATCATTGATGGCCTGCTGAGTGACCCCAAGTTGAGCAGGATGATTGAGAGAGTTCGGGAGGACGGAGATCTTGACTTCGTCTTAGCACCAGACGAAGGTTTGAGGTATAGAGGTCGGTTGTGTGTTCTAGCTGATGCTGGGCTGCGAGCCGAGTTGCTTATTGAGGCTCATAGCTCACCGTTTACTTGGCACCCAAGAGGTACCAAGATGTATCAGGATCTCAAGAAAACGTCCTGGTGGATGGACATGAAGCGAGACATTGCAGAGTTTGTTAATCAGTGTCTCACTTGTCAGCAAGTGAAGGCTCCCGATAGAAACCGACAGGTTTGTTACAACCGTTGAGTGTACCCCAGTGGAAATGGGAAAAGATTTCGATGGATTTTATCTCTGGGTTACCGAGGACACCGAGAGGGTTTACTCAAATCTGGGTTGTTGTAGACAGGCTGACTAAGAGTACACACTTTATCCCCGATAGAGTTAACTACACCGTGGAGCAGTGGGCACAGCTATTTTTGGATCAGATCGTTCGGTACCATGGGGTACCGATGAGGATTGTTTCAGATCGTGACTCACGGTTCACTTCTCGCTTCTGGAGAGCGCTCCAGAAGGGCTTGGGAATCGAGTGCAGCTTCAGTACAGCTTTTCACCCTCATACAGATGGTCAGACAAAGTGGGTGAACTAGATTCTTGAGGATATATTGCGAGCCTGTGTTCTGGACTTTCCAGGCAGTTGGGATCAGTACTTGTATCTGATAGAGTTTGCCTATAATAACAGCTTTCAGTCGATGATTTAGATGGCTCCGTTTGAGGCATTGTATAGTAAACGGTGTAGATCTTCAGTGTTTTGGGAAGAGGTTGGTGACAGACAGGTTTTGGGGCCCGAGCTGTTACAGATGACTAACGATGCAGTACAGAAGGTCAGGACTCATATGTTGACGGCACAGAGCAGACAGAAGAGTTATGTCGATGTTCGGCGTAGAGATTTAGAGTTTGAAGTCGGCCAGCATGTGTTTCTGAAAGTAGCGCCGAGCAGACAGCATGCGTGGAGTCTTGAGGTTTGGTAAGCGGGGCAAGTTGAGTCCCAGGTTTGTAGGACCTTTTGAGATCCTTGAACGGATCGGTTTAGTGGCTTACCGTTTGGCCTTGCCCCCGTCTTTGGCAGCAGTGCACAGCCTCTTTCACATTTCTATGTTAAGACAGTATGTGGCAGATCCTTCGCATGTAGTTGACTTTGAGCCATTAGAGTTGAACGAGGATTTGAGCTTCGAGGAAAAGCCAGTGTAGATTTTTGCCCAGGATCGCAAGACGTTGCGTAATCGGGAGATCAACTTGGTTAAGGTTCAATGGAGAAATCAGAGGGCAGAGGAAGCGACTTGGGAGTTAGAGGACGAGATGATGATGCATTACCCAGAGTTGTTTCAGTCTTAGGACTTTCGGGGACGAAAGTCTTAAAAGGAAGGAATACAGTAACGACCCAGTTTTCCATTTCGACTCTCCAGGTATGTTCAGTTGCTTTTTCAGTTCTTCGGTTGGGCCGTTAAGGTAGTTTGAGCCTCTAGGGAAATTATAGTAATTTTACCTTTAGGGGTAGTCTCGTAATAATCCAGGGTTTCAAGACCTTTCTGTTAATTTCTGACTTCGAGTTTTCCTTCGGTTTCAAGTTTCCAGAGCTAGTGTAGCTGTTTGAGGAGTTTGGAGACTCTTTTGGTTCAAAAAGGAAAAAGAAAGAAAAATGTGACTTCGCCAGGACTCGAAGCCGGAACCGCCTGAGGATGCGTGTCACAATCCCGTGGAGCCCTTCTCTTTTGCCAACAATTTAAAAACCTAAAGAAAAGTCGCATTCTCACTTTTTCTCCAAAACGCATTTCATTTTCTCTTTTTCTCTCTTCTTCTCCCAATAGCCGAAATCACCATTTCCCTTTCCCCTTCGCCGAAACCCTTTTCGCCTCGCCTTAGCCGCACAGATCCAGTCACATCGCAGCTTCGCCTCTCCCAGATCGAGCTTCTCACCTCTCAGGTCATCAATTCCCCTTCGTCCGCGATCGCCAGCCAGTCTATTCGCTTCAGGTACGTTTCACCGAGCTCTTCTGGCTCTCTGGTTGGTTTTCCCGTGGCTTTATATCTAGATCTGTCACCCTATTCGTTTTTCAGTTGAGTCTGCGAACGCTCAAGTGCCGAGTTCTCGCCGTTCATTTGGCTGAGCGGAACGTTGTGCTGCCTTCGCTTTGGATTTTTCTCTAGCGAGCCCTTCGCCACAGTGAGACGTCCGTCCATGCTGATTCGCGGTTCCTCGTCCATTTCATCGAGCCTTGCACTTCATTGCATTACCGAGAGCTTTGCCTTCACCGTCGTCGAGACCTTGTTGCCGAGTCTATCTTCTTTAGGTAAGGATTTCTTACCAGGGTTGTGTGGACCCTGCGAAATATTCATTGATTGTGTTCTTGTGCATGTTACTGTTTACGAGCATGTTAGTGGATAAGATTGTATGTTATTCTGTTCTGCTGGCATGTATTGATCCTGTTTCCACATGTAAGTGCCATGCTATGTTTGTTCTTCCAGCATGCCTTGATTTTCCTGTTTAAGCTTGTAGTACCATGCTAGGGTTATATGCTGTTGAGCATGTTTGTTGTTAGGAAACAGGGAGTGAATGATCTTAGATAAAACTTGTTAGGATGCATCATCCAGAGGTTAAGAGTGAACCAACGTATGTGTCCCCACCAGTCAGGCTGTGAGGACAGATTCCTTACCCCCAGCAACCGGGTGTGGAGTAGCTACCGCACCGGTATAAGCCTAGTATGTAGCCTGCTAGAGCGGAACCTTGCCAACGGTTTAAGCCTGCCTTGGCCGATTCTTAGCTTCAGACGTCGGTGGTATTCATGCTGCTACAGTTGAGTGCCGAGAGCCTCGCACTACTATAGATCAGTGACACAGCTTCTGAGTCTTTAGGCATACGTACCTGGACTGGCGTAGTTTGTCCCTAGGCCCCCACATTTACGCAGTTTGTAGCAGCATACGGTGTGCGCGCACACGCATTAAGCACCTGGCAGAAAGCTCCTTCGGGCTAATGTTCATGAGTACACCATTTTTTTTTCGAGTTTAGAGCCAGACTTTGGGTACTCTTCCAGATGTCCCAGGACCAGCTGTTGAACGGTCACTTGGTCGAGGGTATGAGACCCTCGAGGATATCTATTTTGGGATCAGCTTTTGAGTTGATCATTTGGCCGAGGGTAAGAGACCTTCGAGGTTATCTGTTGGGATCAGTTATTGAGCTGATCATTAGGCCAGAAGTAAGAGACTTTCGATGACTCAGGAGTTGTATTGACAATTCATCCCAGGGATTCTGTGTTGGTAACTGTTTGTATGTATACTTGAATGCTAGATGAGATGTTGTTTCGTACTGTACCCCGGTTGGGATTATTACTGAGTGCCTTTTTACTCACCCTTATTTTTTGCGGTTTTCCCACCAGGTAAGTTGGGACAACACCGGGACGTCTAGAGGAGGAGCTGTATGATCATGGGAGCTGCCGGCGCCACTCTGTCTATTTTTATGTTCTTATTTGATTATTCAGCATGTAGTTGGACACGAAGTCCTTAGGAGGATTTTTGCATATTGTGCTTTAAACTGTTTATGAATGTTTGAATCAAATACTGGCCAGGAACTTATTTTGTTTTTAACAATGGAATGTTTTAATTTCAAAGCACTTTGATTTGTATACTTTGTCTTAAATGCTTTTACACTCATGCATGCTAAGTAAGAACCAGGTTTCAGACCAATTTTGGGTCGGGTCCTTACAGGACGCGAGGGGGAAAAACGCGTGTGCGCCGGTGGCCAACAGCTACTCGACACGTGGCGGCTGGATGGCAATGAAGCTTCCGCCAGAGGAGAACAGTCACGTTGCAAACGCGTGAAGGAGGTGCTGAACTAGACGTGCCACGTGGCGCAATCTAAGCGGCTGCAAGGCTTAGATGAACGGCTGAAATAACGGGGAGATGGACGACCAAGATGCAGATCTCTTTGGACGGTTGAGATCGATTTTAAAAGGAAGGGCTAAGATTTTGATTTGTTTGGCTGCTTTGGGATTGTGAAAAGAGAAGAAATAAAATGTTTTATTTATACAAAGGGTCTTTTCCATTTAAAATCATTTTAAAAACCCTAAGCATAAAGTGAATTTCAAGTATTCCCAAAATACATATTTGTCCATTTCTTTTATTTTTCATCTTAAAATCAATTTAATACAAGAAAACCTCATTTACCTTTTTCTATGGATTAGAAAACTCTAAAGAATTAGAATTTTAATAAAAATAAATAGTTTCAAGATTAAATAGATTTTCAATAAAAACATTCAATTATATATATATA
>JBBMKA010082224.1:0-14232 GCA_037833695.1 Sechiopsis laciniata | reverse complement strand
GTGCTAAAAAACCGATCCGATCCATTGGATTGGATTGGTTCGGTTCGGTTTTTCGGTTTTGCCTTGCACCCCTAATTGCGTCATATATATTTATATTTATATATATATATCTATATATTCTTATTTATTTATTTATCGGGGAAGTACTGTTTTTAGTCCTTAAATTTAGAATTTATTTTTAATTTGATTTTTATATTTCAAAATTGAATAATTTTATCTTTGACATTTCAATAATATTAATTTTAGCCTTTGAAATAACAAAATAATAATTTTATCTCACATTTCAATAATATTATTTTTTGTTAGGTACATTAATGTTTATCAAAATAATGATTAGATTTATTTTAAATTTTAATATATTGATGAAGTTATTTGTTTTAATATTCATGTGAATTTAACTTTTTAAAAAAAAAAAATAAGTGTAAAAGTAAATTGAAAAGATACACAATAAAAAAAATGTCAAAATAAAAATATTTAATTTTGAAATATATAGTTCAAATTAAACTAGATTCCATAAGAACTAAAAAGGCATTTTTTTAATTCAATATTGTAACAATTTTTTTTTATAAAAAGTAATTTGAAAACATTTATGAAAATAGAAGGTTAATACTATAACATTGAAAATGAAGAGTACGGGCAAAATTGAAGAGTATTGAATTCACCAAAATTTGAATACATTAGAAGTAAAATAAGAAGCTATAAAAGATACCAAAAAAAAAGAAAAAAAAAAAGAAATTGAAAACTAGAAGGAAAAAAAAAAGAGGAGAAGATATACTTAGAGAGATATTTTGACCCATTTATTATAATTCAACATTTAGGAATAAAGTGGTGAGCTGCAAATCTCATTAAAAGTATTTTTCTTTTTTTTTTGAGCAAGTTAGGAGAAAGAGGTTACAAATATCGATTTCAATATTGAACTCGTCATCAGAGTGGAACGGATCAAATTAAAAATGTTTACATAATGACTAATTCTCCTAAAACCAATTGCATAGCATATTCTTAATATGGGTCTACATGACGTCAGTTATACACGTGTCCCGTCTTCCATTCACAACCGACCACGTGTCACTGCATACTTAAATACTTCCCTCTTCCTACTAGTGTCTCTCTATTTCCCTAACTTTTTTTTTTTGAAAATATTTCCCTAAAGAAGATTTGGGTGTAACTATGGCTGCACCTCCACCAGAAATGTCATGTGACTTTTTGATAGTCACAATTATTTTATTTTATTTTTTATAGTGTCTTTTTGTTTATAATTTTTTTTTGTGTGTGACTGTTAAAGTGGGTGCATACCTGGGAGGTGCAACCATGGCTGCACCCAAATCTTCCTCCATTTCCCTACTGGTTTGTCTAATTGCTTATTTTTATTTTTAAAATCAATTGCTTAATTTTAATTTTTTTTTCTTCTCGTATATGCTTCCTTCTTATGTGTTTTTTATATGCTAAATTTTACTTCTATCTAATTACATGACTATAATTGATTTTATAATAAATTTTAAGTTAATTTCAATCAAATTTGATTTAATAAATAACAAAATGGTACATATTTGATATAAAAAAGTATATATTTCTAAAATTAAAACTAAACTAAAATCTTTGGTTAAATTTTATTATTTACTTTCATTTATTTTTGAGTTCCAGTTTTTTTTAAATAAAAAATTTAACTTATGTATTTTCAAATATTTAATTTTTTGTTTAGAAATCAAATATTTAATTTAATTCTTATATATTCAACAAAGATGAAAATTGATTCAACTGATAAAGATTGAAGTTAATTGTTGGCCATGCCTACTCTTTTTATTTTCTAATATTCTTAATTAATGTAATAACACAATTAAAACACACAATATAAACTATAAAACCAAAAGTGACATAAACAGATATATATCTAGCACACACAACATCAACATCAAAACATAAAATCTAAATCTCTTTTCTCTCTCTTCAACTTAAGATCAAATGTTACAATTTTTTTTTATTGAGATAATGATATTGACTAAAGGATTCAAATCCATATTCACTTGTTATAAACATATATTTATATGAGAAAATTTTAGCTCATGACCTAATGTTGATACTTACCTAATTCGGACCATATTTTATTTTTTTATTGTTTGAATTAAAAAACAACAAAAAATAATCTAAATTATGTTAGATAGGTAGACATTAAAATTTAAGTCATGTCAAAATATATTATAGACAGTTTATTTTATTGTAAAATAATCTATCTCTCAATACTATCCTCAAATCCTCTCACATCATATCACTCTATTCCAACCATTCAAATTACCATCCACTCCTTACCCCCAAAACTAATCCCATAACAAAAGTTTCATCTTCTTTGATCCAATTAAAAAAAAAATGTAATCCAAAAACAAGTGGCTAAAATTAGAGAAAAGAAAATTGAAGATTAAACTAGAAAAAGAGAAATGAAAGAATTTTTTTTTTTTTTAAAAAAAAGAAAAGGGACAAGAATTTCTGTTGGTGGTCCATCCGAAAGTCTACATCATACGAAAAACAGTAGAGAGCAAAAACCGTAGAAATAAATTTTCTTTTCTCTATATGATCTTTATAAAGAATACTCTGTTTTGCGTATAATCATGCACTCCAACTTGAACGGTACCACCGATTTCAATCAACGTTGCTTTCTATATACTTCAAATGGGCTCCAAAATGCCAATATATACTGATTATTAACACCAAGAACAGTAGATTGGCCGCCATTGAAGCACCTCCTTCAATTTCCCTTCGCACCCAGATTCTGTTTTCTCTTTGATTCGCTCTACAATCCCACATTTCAGGATTTGGGTTTTGCTTGGAATTTGGTTTGTTGCTCAATTTCGAAGTGATTTGGTGAATTTGTGAAGATTTTGTTGCGGTTAATGGAGATTAAAGCAGGAACTGTAAGTGGATCGGAAGATACTGGACTCGAATCGCTTCGATTCTGCGAAGAAATTCGAGGGTTGATGACGATTCCGGCGGAAACTGGTAGCTCCTTCACTGCACTTCTGGAACTTCCGGCGACACAGGCTTTAGAGATCCTCCACTCGCCGGATTCCGACGGTGGCGCGACGGCGACGGTTGTGACCGATGATTCCGTTCACCACCGTTCGAAACCATACTTCAGCGCCTTCGATTGCAATTTGATCTTCCCGATGAACTCTGCCCTAATCGAACGCGCCGCCAAGTTTGAGCACTCGCCGGAGACGACGAGTTCAGTGCCGTTGAATTTGGAGAAAGTTAAGAACGAGCCCGCCGCTGAAACCGATTCGAACCCTAATCACTTGCCGACTCTGATCTCCGATCCGACGCTGGAGAACGACACGAATCAGAGATCGACGAAGAGAAAGGAGCGCGAGAAAAAGGTAATCAATAATCACACTAACATTGGCGCAGTGATCGAATGCTTGGGCTCTGAGTGTGTGCTCCGCCCAAGGTCTCAGGATTAACTGGGCATTAATTTGTAGACGCTTCCGATGTCTCCTTTTCTTCGATGTGTCTCTCGATGTCTGGCCTAGTGACGGGCGGTTAGCTCGGTTATAGTCGAGCATAGCTCCGATTTTTCGATTCCCAACCAAAAAAAAAAAAAAGAAAATGAAAGAAACAAAGAAGAAATCTAGGGTTTGGGTTTGTGCAACAATTTCCATTTCTGAATTTCAATTAATTACAATCTTGAATCAATTTAGGGAAAAGGGTCAACAAAGAAGAGCAAGAACGAAGATGCTGAAAAGCTCCCTTATGTTCATGTTCGAGCTCGCCGTGGACAAGCTACAGACAGCCATAGCTTAGCAGAGCGAGTAATTTTGTTAATTAATCTGTGTTTAAGAGTTGATTATCAATTTTATGTTTGATTAATTGTGCTGAATTAACACTTTCTTCTTCTTCGTCTTTTGCTTTTTGGTTTTCAAAAGGCAAGGAGAGAGAAGATTAATGCTCGGATGAAGCTACTTCAAGAACTGGTCCCTGGATGCCATAAGGTTAGTAGTTATGCAGTCTTTATCATAATTAAATTCTCCTTGATTAAGATTTGTGGAGTTTATTATGATTTCTGCCAAATTGTCTGCCAAAAAGTGGAATTATGTTTTTGAATTATGAGCTTTATTAACGGTTTTTGTCATTGTCATTGTTTGTCACCTTTTCTGCAATAAAGTGGTTGCTTTTGAGCCAAGGGAAGTGCACTGTGGCCTGTGGGTCTCTTTCTTTATCTTCATTCCAGATTTTTTCCCCCTCTCTTACCTTCTTTTGCATCTCACAAGAACCCAAATTCTAAAATGAAAGGAGAATAAATTCTTATGTGGGTTTATTTTTCTTACTTGGAGATTTCGGGTGAAACCTTGTATGGAAGTTTTGATGATAACTTTAAGAAATGGGAAGATGGAGTTAGATGTTATTGTTTTATTTTTGTTCTTGAAGAGATGAAATCATAAAGTATAAATATGTAGTCTACTTTATCTTCAGGCCTAGAGGGCAAGAATGGCTTGAGGAACCGAAAAGTTACACGTCACTTTTTGATGACCACCTACCTGTGAATTAGTTTTCTTCGAATTTCTTTAACAACCAAATCTTATAAGGTTAGATAGTTTATCCCATGAGAATAGTTAAGATGCGTATAAATTGACTCATATAGAATACTATGCTGAACTATATCCTCTAATCTACTCATCATTGCTCACTTGATAGTTTTTTACATCCATAGAGATTGCTTGAAATCTCAGCAATTTTCAATTTGATTGGCTGGAAAATTTAGTTCCAAGGGAATGCTAGCTGGACTTAACTTGAAGCAGTTGGGGACATCTATAGTGGGCATGTCGAATCAGAAGGGGTCCCATAATATGTTTGTTGGATTGTTGATTTTCTTTTGAGGGTCCATGGTATATTTTCTATCTGTTTTGAGTTAGGCATCCATCATAAATTGTATGACGAATATAGGATGACAGAAGAGCAACTTCTATCAGAGTATATATATATGCATATATATACCAAACTATCTCTCACCTAACTTCTCAGCAAAACGTGTCCACCCTTCTTGCTTTCAAATATTGAGTTGTAATTAGCCAAGACGGAGTTCATCAAAAGAGATGTTTTGCTATAAACGGATTGTCGATTGAGACTGGCCTTGACTCGATGATAAATAACCTTTTATTTAAACGAATATCATTGTCTTATAAAGATTGTTGGTTTATTTGATAATTAATGTCGTTTTTTTTAATATTTGGGAATGTTTGGGTCAACTTACGCACATCTCGAATATTCTCAGTCATTAGACAAGTTTCCTGACCATACAACATTTGGTTGTTAAGAAAATCAATAGGATATTAATTCTTAGGTAGGTAACCACCATGAATTCAACCCATAACCTCTTAATTCCCCGGATCCTCTTGGCCTATTTATACAAATATGGTTTACAAATGTGTTAGATTAGATGTTGTACAAATACATATCTAATTTTTAAAACTACACCTCAAGGCTCATTTTCAGAACTTTAATTGGTGAACCTGTGGTTGTGACTGTAAAAATTTGGAAAATTTTAATTTTTAATATTTCCATAAGAATCTTGTTCGTGTATATCTTTTCCTTGAATTATTGAGATTGCATGTTTAGATTTATTTTCACAATAATGTTTGAGCATCACAACTGTCCGTTTTTATTACTTTTGGTAAAGAAGTCTATTTATTAATTTTATTTAAGTTCATTTTGGTCCCTTTTATTTCTGTGGATATTATCATGCCAACAATTTTTTACTTTATTCAGTGCTGAAACAGCTCAAGTTAGTCTGGCTAAAGAATGGCTGTCAAATCAAATTATTGGATGCCTATGCTTTTATGATTGTGCCTATCATATAATGTATACATATCCAGACAGTACATTTTTCATAATAACAGAAAAAGAAATTCAATCTCCTGTGTTATAATATAAGATTTAAATGAATTAGTATAGGCTTCTTTTTACTCAACTATTTAAGGAACTAATGCAATTAAGCACTTGGGTGTTTACTATTACTGTCAAATGCCAAATTGGGAGGCTTTTTCTTTAATCCACTTTATATTGTATTTGATCTCTCTGGATGTTCCTATCTATCTTTTGTTATTTCTCTTTTCTTTGTATCTCATTCTATACTCTCTTCATTTTCTTAATAAAAGATTCGTCTCTGTTTCTTTAAAAAAAAAAAAAAAACTATTACTGTCAAATGCAATTAAACACTCTTCTTCCTCCCTCTGTCTATGTGTAGATCTCAGGTACAGCCCTAGTGTTGGATGAAATCATCAACCATGTACAATCGCTGCAACGTCAAGTGGAGGTTAGAATATAAATACTTCAAAATTTTTGAGATTGAGACAAAATGATTTGAACTCATCTGAATTTGGTTGGTTAGCAATGAGTAATTTGATGGGAAATTTTTCGTGGATAAATTTACTACTCATTCTGGAATGACACTTATATGTCACAACTCGAGAAGTAAATGTACAAGCTCGACGAGAATTGTGATCAGAAAGCAATTGAAGGTCTCGTAATTTACGTGCTTTTTGAAAAAAATTATAATTATCTCTAATGTGGAGGATTTGTTTGTCAGCTCCTGAAGTTGGAGTTTCTGGTGACTTTCTTTTAATATCCGTGACTGTTCATATTAGTTTGCGTGTAGGTCGACATTTTTCACCATACCAATGAATGAAAAGGTCTAGTTTGATTCAAAATAGGAACGAGAGAGAGAGAGAACATAAAAAATGGTTATAGTTTTCTCTTGAAACAGTTGTTGTTGGTATTGCCTATCCCAATGTTTTGATTCTTGAATGTCATATTGTCACACCACCTTTTAACCCCGTGACACAGTCACATGGCTTTCGTTTCTCTAGCTTCGTTGCTTTTTAGTAGCTTTCTTTAGCAATGACAAACAACTTTAAAAAATGTACTGAGATGTACTGTTGAATTAAACTTCGCCACGTTCTATCCAATATTTATTTAGGTTTCTGTCATCAATTGGTAAATAAAAAATCTTCATTACACAACTCGATGACACTAACTATAGATTTCAAAAAAGTTGGCTTCAGGCAGAATGGAATTTTCCTCTTCTTCTTGTAGTTTTAATTCATATTATAACGATACCAGTAAAACTCTTTGTTTTACCCCACTGTAAATTTGAAGATGGAAATTCAATCAATAGTAAAACCTTTCATATTAGAAGCTAGTCAAGAGCTTATGTATTCTTTTCAGTTGTTATTGAACTGTATGCTTGAATGATCTATTTTTTTATATCAACCAACTCTTATTATAATCAAGAGCATAGCTCAACCGACACAAGCGTGTGTGCATGATCAAGAAGTCAGTTGAACTCAAAATAATAATAAATAATAATAACCAACTTTGTTGAAATTGCCGTGTTTCAGTTCTTGTCAATGAGGCTTGCAGCAGTTAACCCCAGAGTTGATTTCAACATTGATAGCATATTGGCTGCAAGAGTAAGTACCAGTGTTCCTGTATTTTTTCTTGTCAGTTTTTTTTTTTGTTGGTGTGAATATGGAAGGGAGAAAGAGGAAGGGGGAGAAAATTTACATTTTGTTCAAAAGTCATGTTAGCAAAGTCTTTGCAAACCAGCAACTGAGATTTAATTTTGTATTATCGTCTACTGCTGTCTGCAATTTCAGAACGAACCTGTACCCGAAAGCAACTTTCCGACCATGGTTACACCGATGTGGCCCGAAATCCCAATAAGTGGAAACAAACAACAATATCAACCGCAATGGCATTTTGATGCAGTAGTTAACCCGCAAGCCTGTATGAGGGATGAACATAATAATCATCATAATTTCAGCACTCCTGAGAACTCTCTTCTAAGTTACGACTCTTCAGTAAATTCAGGTATACAACTCTTACTCTCAGGGTTTTCTTGTTTTGTTTATATTTTTTTAGCCGAAACTAAGTCAGTGAAGACGTTTCATACCAGACATTGATTGTGTAATAACGACTAGTATGGTCAATCTAAGTATAGCTCAACTGATTAAGACATATACACTCGACAAAGTGATCATACTAATACACTAGAATCTAACTCAATTTACCATCTCGTATTTGTTTTAATCTGAGATTCGAAACTTACTTGATATCACTGTTATGAAACAGCATCTCTGCACTTAAATCAATTGAAGATGGAGCTATGAGGGCAACATTATAATTTACTTGTAGCTACAAGTGTATATAGCCAAATATATATAATAGTAATTAGCAGTTAGCAGAGGAAGTAGATAATCTGCATCCACATTCAACTGGGTCTTCCAAGGTTCTCTCTAATTATCGGAGTCCGACTTTGTTGACAACCGGATTGCTATCAATGAGAAAGGAACATGATTTGGTATATCCAATTCTTAATATCTAAATTCTTGTGTATACTAAATTGGAGGCTCCTTTCAAACTAATACTGAGATTGCCAGATTAAAATTCTATTGATTGTGATTGCAATTGTTAAAATGATTGCTGCTTGACTCATGTCCTTGCTCCACTTATTTGTTCAAACTCTACGATTGTCTTTTCTTTCTTTTGAATCTCATCTAATTGTATTCTCTTGAGATATTCAAAGAACTGCATGATACGAATGCATTAAATTATTATGGGTTAGCCTTGTGGTTAAGAAGGTCTCGAGAAACTAAAATGTGATGAGTTTAATTCATAATAGATATGTATTTAAGAATTAATTTTTTTCTTGAGACTTAAATTAGTAGAATCAGACAATTATCCAATAGTTGAGACAGTGGTTACACGGATTATAGCTTTGTACTTACCTCTGTGACCGCTAATATGACCTCCCTTGAGTCGTTTAGCTCATTGATGATAAGTATTTGTGTGAAAAATCAAATGTTGAAGGCCTATAGTTTAATTCATGAAAGATGAACTTAGACTATTCAAGTTTGAAAAGATGCACTTTGGTTTGTTATATTCATATCTTTGAACAGCAAAATGATAGTTAGGTTATTGTTAGTATCACATGTATGTTGTATGTTGGATGCATATTTGGTTGGATATTCACAAACAAGGAGGGTTGAATTATTATAATCCCTCCATTATGGCCTTTGAATGATAAAACTGGTCACTTTTTTAGGATATACGTAGATTATGTTGTTTAGTTTTGAATAAAGGTTAACAAAACTTTGTCAGTTCATATGGAAGATTATTTCAACACAAGTTTAGTCTTCTAAAGCATTTAGGATTGGGTTTGAGTGCATGAAATATAGCTAATTATGTTTGAAGTTCTAGTTTATGATTCGTTAATTGTTTCTTGAACGTCTTTATTTTTATTTAGATTACAACAATTGTGGGTGAGAGATTTAAATTCATAACCTCTTGATTGTTAAGTATATACGGATGCCGTTGAATAGCTGTTTTTATTGGCTTTCTCGAACGTCTATGGACACAACAAAGTTACAATAAAACATCTTTTGCTTGGAAAAACTCTTGAAACTTCTTCTCTAAAAAATAGAAAATAAATATATATTGAAATTAAGAACAAAAACAACAACAATTTAATTGAATTGCGTGGCTCAAACACATAAGCTGGCTGGATGGTTTCCCCCAGGTTAAAAAAAATTCCTTTAATTTAACCTAATCTATGTTATCTTTTTTCAAAACAAATTAAATAACTTTTAAGAAAGTTTCGAATTAAATAACTAAATTATCTATGATGAATCCTGGATTTGAATGGTTAATTTGTGACATTCCGGTCGCATGATATTTTCCCGGGGATCCCCGCTCGTGGCGGGTCCCCATCGGCGACGGCTTCCACTGCAAAATTATCGATAAATTTCGATCAAAATAGCTCTTTAAATTCCAAACATGAACACAAATTCAACATCCAATCCAATCCCATGGCCAATCAACTCTTCTTCTTCTTCTTCTTCTTCTTCAATCTCATTATCCATTCACGCTCAATCCGCCTCCCCGCCCGATCAACCTCCTTCTCCGTCACCGACTTCGGAGCCACCGGCGACGGTCGCCACTACGACACCGCCGCCATCCAGTCCGCTATCAATCGCTGCCCCTCGCCCGCTCGCTGTCTCGTCTCGTTTCCGCCAGGAACCTACCTCACGGCCACGATCTGGCTCCGATCCGGCGTCGTATTGGACATCCAGCCCGGCGCCACCGTGCTCGCCGGAACGAGGATGGAGGACTATCCGGCGGAGGCGTCGAGGTGGTACGCGGTGGTGGCGGAGAACGCGAGCGACGTCGGAATCAGCGGCGGAGGGGCGGTGGACGGACAGGGGATGAAGTTTGTGGAGAGGTTGGATGAGAGGAAAAACGTGATGGTGAGCTGGAACAAGACCGGGGCGTGCTTTGGCGATGAGTGCCGGCCGGATCTGGTTGGGTTCATTGGATGCAGCAATGTTAGGGTTTCTAATGTTACCTTCAATCAGCCTGCTCACTGGTGGTGAGATTCTCTATCTCTCTCTTTTTCTCCCTTTCTCCTTTACGTGAATTAGTGTGTATTTACATCTTAATTAATTATGAGATTTGTGTCAAAAATAAATTTGATTTTGAAAAGTTTCAAAAATGTTAATCTTCAAACCTTATAAAAAGTTTCAAAAAGTTATCTTACTATTGTTAAAGTTTGTTTAAAATAAACTTAACTATATTCTTGACATAAAAAAATGTTCAAAAAATATCTCACCCTTCATTTTTGAATGGATAAGCAAAAGATCGTTTGAATAACATGTTCTTGATCTTTATTCTTTAAGGGGGGTTTGAGAGTATATTCTCTTTGAAGTCTCGAGTACGAAATTCACTTGTGACATAAATTTGTAGACAATCTTCATTTTTCCAATGTATATAGTGTCACAGTCTAGAAACGAACTAATGACACATAGTGTTTGGGGTGAATTTTGGAGTTTGGGAGAGGAGAGGAGAGGAGAGGAAGAGGAAGAGGAAGTAAAGTAATTTGAAATGATGAAGTATTTGTTTGGAAATTGGTGTTTTGGAGAGGAGATGTTAGAAATTTTTTTTGGGGATTTGTGTTTTAAAAAGAGATGTTGGAATTTCTTTTTGAGAATTAGTGTTTAAGAGAGAAGATTTTTTTTTTTATATTAATTTTTATTGTAATAAAGTTTGATTTGAAATTTGATAAGATTAAATATGTTTGATGAGATGTGAGAGAGAGTTGAGAGAAGTTGTTATGTATAAAAAACAAACATGGAGTTGAGATAATTTTCTTTCTTCTCCTTTCCTAACCCCTAAATCCAATCACCATCTTTAGAGGAGCAAACCTCTAAAGTTCCTGAGTAATTAAAAAATGATAATAAATAAGAAATAAACCTATTATTAATATTTTAATAAATAAGAAATAAACCTATTATTAATATTTTAATAACATATATTTTTTAATTGAGGATGGAGAATTCAAACCTGTACCTTTTGGTTTCTTGATCATACAAGATGATATTGGAATTCTATTCCTTTTAGCTACAGATTCTATTTTTTAACCAAAATAAACTATATATATAATGTTAAGATTAGAAGGAATTTTGTAAAGGGTAGATTTAATAGGATAAGAAAACATTTCAATTCTTAGCTAATTAAAAAGAAAACATTAATTTTTTTTTTTTTTTTTTTTTATACATAACTTAAATTGAATTTCAAAAGAATAGATAAACAAAGAAATTTGAGTTACAACCTACAAGTAGTTTTATAAGTTGAATTTTCAAAACTCAAAAACTAACACGATTACTAACAACTTCTAACCAACTCAAAGCTAGAAACTGTTGAACTGAGAAAAAAAAAGTACAAAATGTTTGAGGCTTAACTTTCTAACAAACTCAATGGCCACTAGAAGGCCAAAAGGTGATCTAGAATTACATCTGTTAGCCATTAGGCTCACAATTTTGTGTTAATCTCGGCTATAATGAATTCTAAATCGAACAAAGCCTTAAAAGTTCAAATTTGGTTGTATTTTTACTGGTATTTAGTTCACCAGCAAAGTGAAATTATATGCAGCTTGCATCTTGTTCGATGTGAGAACACAGTCATTGAAGATGTTTCCATTTATGGAGATTTCGATACACCCAACAACGATGGGATTGATATTGAAGACTCCAATAATACCTTCATTACAAGGTGCAGAATTGACACTGGTGATGATGCAATCTGCCCCAAAACATCTAATGGCCCTGTTTTCAACTTAACTGCCACTAACTGCTGGATAAGAACTAAATCCTCTGCTATTAAGCTGGGTAGTGCCAGTTGGTTCAATTTCACCCGACTGCTCTTCGACAACATCACCATTGTCGATTCCCATCGAGGTCTCGGGTTCCAGCTGCGCGATGGCGGTAAGTTCTTGCTTCCCTTTTTAGATGTGATGCTGAAACTTGTGATATTTGTAGCCGTTTTTGATACCAGCATTCTGTTTTTTAGATCAAGATTTTGAGATTATTTCAGCGAGTTGGAAAACAAACGAAAGTTATCTGAATTTGATATCAGTGAGTGTGTGTGGGTCAGTTTATGCACTCCTCGACTATTTTCACGGGACAGTCGCATTACTCTACAACACTTGATTGCCAAGAAAATCCGTAAAAAATTAATTCCTTAAGTAGGTGGTCACCAATAATACCATAGATTGAAACCTTAATTTCTTAGTTACTCAGCCTTCTTGACCACTAGGTCAATTTAGAAAATTGTCTAAAAAGTGAAAACAATATCAATGGATATCTTCAAATAATATATGTAATTTCAATGAATAGTGATGATTTTTGTAAGACGATCATTTTTGTCCAAAACTTATTGAATATGCAGTAGCTTTGTTAGTATAAGTTTTGGTTTTCTTTCCACTTTGAGTTAGATTATAAAGTTAACTTTGACTCATGGGTTAGATTTGCTAATTTTAGGTTTCAAAATAAAGTTTATGTTTTGTTGTTGAGCTTATCCTAGATTATAGATTGTTGATTTCACATGCTACATCTATTCAAATTACACTAAGTTCAGACAAACCAAATCTATTTCTATTCTTCAATCTGAGAAAAAACTCAACTAGTTAACACATATCTTTAACTAAAAAGTCGAGACTTGAATCTCCACTCTTTTCCTATATTCTTCTAAGTTGACCTAGTGGATATTTAAGAGGGCCATAAAGAATAATAAGTGTTGAGTTTAATCCGTGATGACCAACCTACCTAAGAATATACACACACACACATATATATATTTATTTATTTATTGAATTTTCGTAACAACCATATGTTGTAGAGTCAGACGACTCGTGAAAATAATCAAGGTGCGCATAAGCTGACTCAGACACTCACGTATATATAAAAGAAAAGACTTTTTGACCTCAGTCTTGAAACATTCCGTAGAGTTGTAATACTAGCTAAGCTGACTCTTAGTTTACCTCATGTTTCTGAAATTAAATGTGCTAGTTCAACCTGAAAATTGGAGAGAGACTCATTTCCAGCCTAAAGCTTTCAGAACCATAATGAAATTCTCTGTTCCATATTCTCTTCTGCAGGAAGTGCTAATGACATTACATTCTCAAACATGAACATAACTACAAGATATTACGATCCATCATGGTGGGGAAGAGCCGAACCAATTTACGTTACGACTTGCCCGAGAGATCCAGGCTCGAAGGAGGGTTCAATCTCAAACATAAACTTCATAAACATCACGGCAACCTCCGAAAACGGGGTTTTCTTGTCGGGATCGAAATCCGGGGTTCTGAGTAATATGAGATTCACCAATGTGAAGCTGACCTACAAAAGATGGACAAAATATGGTGGTGGTTTAGCAGACTACAGGCCAGGATGCCAAGGATTTGTTAAGCATGAAATGGCAGGGATGATTATGGAGCACATTGAAGGATTGAGTTTTGAAAATGTTGACATGAAATGGTCTGATAATGGATCTTTACAGTGGAATAATCCTTTGGATTTCAGACCATCAACTGTGAATAACATCTCTTTCTTGAACTTTCATTCAGGTTATTTAAGAGAATGAGGGTTTGAGGATTATTTTGATTCCCAAGTTTTATTTCTTTTTGTAAAATGTGTATAGAATAATTGGACACAAATTATGTTAGAGGTTGCAGCATAAATGGTCTGTTCAAGAGACTTTGATTATTTTGCAATAAAGTTGCATTCTTTATTCGTTGGAAATGATTAATCCTCTTTTTTCTTCCTCTTACCTCTTTAATGAGAGTGACGAAGAAAGATCAAAACTTTTGTTAAATGTTATAAAGATTTGATGTGATGATGCTGGCAAAAATGT
>JBBMKA010082213.1:0-14234 GCA_037833695.1 Sechiopsis laciniata | reverse complement strand
AAACACCATTTATCATTACTCCTCTTATAATAAATTTCACCCCAAACACCATTTATCATAACTCCTCTTATAATAACTTGCATCTCAAACACCGTTTATCATAACCCTTCTTATAATAACCTGCACCCCAAACACTGTTTATTATAACTCACCGTTTATTATAACCATCGTTTATCGTAACCCTTCGTCTACAATTACATAACCGGTGCCCCAAACGCACCCTAAGAGATTATAATTTTAATTTATGGTATTCACCTAATTAAAAACGATTTTATATAATTTTTTTAACATTAAAATATTGTCAAATTAGACTGTATATCTCTTTAAAAAAAAAAAAAGTTAGCAGGTGTAGACGGAGCGAATAAAAAACAACAACAATTGATGGCCTAAGTTACAACATTTTCACAATTGGACGGTGATGTTAGCTCGTCTGGCCCATGTGTTTTATGGTTGACTAAACTAATAATCGTGATACGCAATATTGGAAAGTTTGCTGATAAATTATTCTTTTTTTAAAAAGAAAAAAAATTTTAATCATATAAATCTACATTTTCCCTTGGAAAGCCGTCTAATAGAATAATGATAGTGCATTGTCTTTTTTTTTTTTTCTTTTTTTCAAATAAATAGTGCATTGCCTTTTAAAAAGCTGTAATAAGTGAATATTTTTGTTTTACTTTTTAAATTAATTTTAAAATATGGTAAGAAAGAAAAAGATGTCACTTTAAAGACGTTTTTGCCTTTGAAAAATGGAGGACATTTCTCTCAATTGTCTGTTTTTATTTCCTAGAATCAACCTCACGAGAAATACCGTTGTTTTACCCCCCTCATGTGGAATGCGATATTATTGCGAATTAATTTTCAAAATTGTTTTTTTTAAATATTAATTTTCCATATATTTATCTTTTAAAAAATATTTGAGTTTCTAATCGAAATATATATAAATATATATATAATTTTAAAACTTGCTTAGGTTTTCAACATTTATGTACGAAATAAATTAATAGATAGAAATAAATTTATGAATTTAACTTTTTTAAAACCCAATGAAACATGGTCTTAATTTTTAAATTTTTTTCTACCTAAAGTTTCTTTGATCTATTACTTTTTCTTTTTTTTTTTTTTAATAATATCGTTAAAATTCAAATGAATTTTAGAAAATTAAAAAGTAGATTATAAAAAATAATTTTATTTTTGGAATGTAACTGAACATTCAAATGTTTCTTAAAAAAACATGAAAATTATGGTAAAGAAATGAAAGAGAAAACAAACTAATTTTTAAAATAAAAAGTTAGAATCAAATGATTAAGAGAAGAAATCTAAAATATATTATATTTTCCATTTCTGTAAATTTTCAACAGTAGTTAAGATTTCAAAAGTATTATTAGAAATAAATAATAAAACGGCTAGAAAAAAAAGTGAGAAATTTGAAGATGGAAAAAAGACAAGGTACAAAATTGAAATAAATTTAACTGTCAACCATGGAAGTTTCTTCTCCTATAACAATACGAACAGTTCTCCTGATTGTTTTAATTTGTAGAAAGTCAATTTAAAAATTATTTATTAATTTCTTTTTGTTGCAAATAGGAGAGGAGTAGATGAAATTTTGAAAAGGAGTTTTAGGAAAAAAAAAAAAGTCAAGCAAGGCAGGGAAGTAGTTGTGTACCACCTTTTGTTTTTCTGACAAAAAATGGATCAGAAACGCGTGGAAAGGAAATTTCGAGGAAACTTCATGGGACAGTTACAGCCACATAAAAAATTTTAGAGGATAGGTTCTGCGGCCATAGTGCGGGCTCAACTTGCAATTTTTAACCTATCATGTGGGGACGAGCATGGATGAATTGATTTTATGCTTTTATATATATATATATATTCTCTTTACAAGTTTTATTAGCCTATCCTTTTCTTTTTGAGTATTTTTCTTCGTTCAAACAATTACATGATTGAAACTGAATCGTCAAATTTGAAATGATGACTAGCATTATTATCTACTGAATTAGATGGTGGTTTTCTTACTCTTGGGTAATAGATTTAGGTCCCCCCATACCTACTTTATAGTAATTAGATAAAAAAAGTTTAAAGGAGAGAAAAGATAGAGGAGAGAGATAAAAGTGGTACGACACGAGGGATTTGTTAGAGAGAAATAATAGGTTTGGTAGATAGAGTCTAAAATTTTAGAAGGGAAAGAGTTTGAGAGAGAAACATGCTAGAGAGGGAGACTCAAGTTAGGAAAGTTATAGAGGAGATAAATGCTGGCCTAGTGATTAAATAAGGGTTTTGATAGTCATAAAAATTTTATATGGAAACAATTTCTTTTTTTAACAGGAAACGAAAACATTTTTCATTGATAAGAGTAAAAGTGATGTTTTAAAAAGTGAAAGGCGGTCTCGAGGCTTTTTCTCTTAATGATGCAAGGTGTAAGTTTCGAGGCAGAGGCATAAAACTCAATTTTAATTAAAAATATTGTAAAAAAATCTAAATTTGTGTAAACATGCATCAAAATTAAATTAACCATTCTGAAATGATTGTATGTTTCTAACAAAAGAATCCATAAAAGAAAATCTATATTGTTATGGTTCAAGCCCCTATATTTTAAGAATGAAAAATATTAATACTATTCTTCTAGTTATTCTACCAATCTCAATGCGTGATCATCGTAAACCTCTTCTATGTAACGCGTAAATCTCTTATGATCCAACAAAAGCATAAGACTCGAGGCTAAAAGTTAGAGTCTCGCCTTGAGGCGAGGTAAGTTTCAATACCCTTTTAAAACAAGGAGTGTTACATAAATACATATTGGAACATCAATAAAGGCCAATCTAAGAGTAAATTGCAAAGGTAAATCGGTAAATTACATTCTCAATAGTGTGGAATATAATGAAACAAGAGAATGGATGTTGGTGGAGCTTGTATGTTAAGCCAAATTAGCCAAAGGCCGAAAAAATGTAGCTTGTGTACCAAGAAACGATTCCAAAGGATATGGCCAAAGAAAGAAGAAATGTTGAAGTCAGGGAAGAACGGATAAAGATTGGCGCGAGTAAAAGAAGATAGCCAAGCTGAATAAGGGTTAACTTTTCCATATTGTTACAGATGGAGACATGCTTTCTAAATAAGAAAAGAAAATAAGTAGAAATGTCAACTCAACACTAACTGAATAAGGGTAAAGTGAGTGGTTTCCCCTCGTCTTACTTAGGCTTCCTTTAGAGCATTCTCCCTCGTCGGCCTCTTTCTGGGAGGTAATGGTGGTGAAAATCCGAAAGAGGCATTTGTCCAAAGAAGGAAAGCATATCTCTAAGGGTTTCCAGACTTTCCAACTTACTTATTTTTGCAAGTCACCAGCTTTGCATCTGGACCTTTTTGCTTTGTCTTTCTTTCCATGGGACATTAATTCCACAAATTGAACACTTGCCTTTTTATTACCCTCACGAAGTAACAAGGTGTTAGCAAATTGGAGACGAGAAGTTGAATTTGATCACTCCCTTCTTGGTTTGCTCTTGGAGTAAGAATCTACTAAACACATTTCGGACTAACACGAAAGGTTTCTCTTTTATAGAATCTGAACATCTTTCATAAAATGAAAATGTTACTTCATTCATAAAATGAAAGTGTTACAGAGGGGAGAAGACCACTTTCTTAAGCTTTTATAGCAGAGATAACAAGTCCTAATCTTTGGGAAATTGAACATCCAATTTATGATCTTAAGAGGAGAGGTTTGAACATCCAAAAGAGTTATCTCATATTTCAGCTACACGTCTAAGAGATGTTACTCATATACTAGCGATATCTCTCTCGGATATGGCCATAGATTTTCTTGTCTAAAGAAAGAGAATTTATGACCAAAATTTGACTGTGCAGACGGTGGGACAACATTAGTGCATGTGATTTTATTTAGTTAAATATTTCGTAATATATTTCTCTTTACATACTTTTTTAATCCATAGGAGTGTTTCCTTTTTTTTTCATCTTTTTTCTTCATTTTCTTTTTGCCAGGAAAAAATTCGAGTTGCTCTTTATGTACAGAAGGCAGCATTGCAGTTTATCGATGGTAAAGCCTTATGCTTACTTCTAGTCCTTTGATGTTATATAACCATTATTAAGTTTTTATCCTTTCCTTTATGACATTGTACTCTTGTACAGCTATAAGACGGGAAGAGTACCATTTGTCAGAGGAGGCTGTGAATGCTGGCTATAATATTCATCCAGATGAGCTGGCAGCCATAGTCCGTAGCCATGATCAAAGGGCATTGAGATTCCATGGTGGTGTCGAAGGACTTTCAAGGAAAGTTTCTGTCGCGCTAGATGCAGGTGTTAGTGAAAAGGACACATCCAAGAGACAAGAGATTTATGGTTATAATCGTTATACAGAGAAACCTTCCAGATCATTTTTGGTTTTTGTATGGGAAGCATTACATGACTTAACATTAATAATCCTAATATTTTGTGCACTAATTTCCTTGGGAGTTGGAATTGCCACTGAAGGATGGCCGAAGGGCACATATGATGGTTTAGGAATTCTACTAAGTATACTATTGGTCGTCTTGGTTACTTCTATTAGTGATTACAAGCAGTCTTTGCAATTCAGGGATCTTGACCGGGAAAAGAAAAAAATTTATGTTGATGTCACTAGGGATAGGCTGAGAAAAAAAGTTTCGATTTATGACTTGGTTGTCGGAGACATTGTTCATCTATCTATTGGAGATCAAGTTCCTGCTGATGGGGTTTTCATATCAGGATATAGTCTCTTAATTGATGAATCAAGCTTATCAGGTGAATGTGAGCCAGTGAACATAGATGAGGAGAAACCATTTCTTCTTTCAGGAACCAAAGTGCAAGATGGATCTGGAAAGATGATGGTAACAACAGTTGGTATGAAAACTGAATGGGGAAAATTGATGGAAACTCTAAGCGAGGGGGGAGAAGATGAGACTCCATTGCAGGTGAAGCTGAATGGTGTAGCAACTCTTATTGGTAAAATTGGTTTGACTTTTGCTGTATTGACATTCCTGGTGATGACAGGAAGGTTTCTCGTCAAAAAAGCTGCTCACCATCAATTTACAAAGTGGTCTTCAAGTGATGCACTAAAACTCTTAGATTTCTTTGCCATCGCAGTTACGATAATAGTCGTCGCAGTTCCGGAAGGTTTACCACTGGCAGTGACATTGAGCCTTGCCTTTGCTATGAAGAAATTGATGGAAGAAAGAGCACTAGTTAGGCATCTGTCTGCATGTGAAACGATGGGTTCAGCTACATGCATTTGCACAGATAAGACAGGGACGTTAACCACAAACCATATGATAGTTAGCCGTGCATGGATCTCTGAAAATTTTATGGAGAACAAAGACCATGAGAGTGTAAACAAATTGAAATCAGAGATCTCTCAAGACGTTTTAGGCATATTATTGCAGTGCATATTTCAAAATACTAGCTGCGAAGTGACGAAAGATAAAGACGGGCATAACTCAATCGTTGGCGGAACACCAACAGAATCAGCACTATTAGAATTTGGCATGCATTTGGGTGGGGATTATCATGCCCAACGTACAGAATATAACATACTTACGGTTGAGCCTTTCAATTCTGTTCGGAAGAAAATGTCTGTACTTGTAGCTCTTCCTAATGGTGGGGTAAGAGCTTTTGTCAAAGGTGCATCTGAAATAATTCTAAGTATGTGTGACAAGTTCATTGATCCCAATGGAGAGTCTATTGACTTAACAGAAGAGAAGGTAAAGAATGCTACAAATGTCATCAATACTTTTGCCAATGAAGCTTTGAGGACACTTTGCTTGGCCTTTAGAGATATAGAGGACTCCAGTGACAAATCTATTCCACATGATGGATATACATTAATTGCAGTTGTTGGAATCAAGGATCCTGTACGCCAAGGGGTCAAAGAAGCTGTTAAAACTTGTTTAGAAGCTGGAATAACTGTGCGTATGGTAACAGGTGACAATATTAATACAGCAAAGGCTATTGCTATAGAATGTGGTATACTTACAGACCATGGTGTAGCTATAGAAGGACCAGACTTCCGTAATTTATCTCCAGTGCAGATGAGGGAAGTTATACCAAAAATTCAGGTTTACTCTCTCAATCTTGAGATTAATTTATTTAAATTTTCTTGTTAGAATATGGTTGGATATTTTATAAATTGCCATTGATATAGGTGATGGCTCGGTCCTTGCCACTGGACAAATACACGTTGGTTAACAATTTGCGAAATATGTTTGGCGAGGTCGTCGCAGTGACTGGAGATGGGACCAATGATGCTCCAGCTTTGCATGAGTCGGATATTGGACTAGCTATGGGCATTGCCGGGACCGAGGTCTGTGCATAAGCTAAGTTGGTTTAACTGTTTGCTATTGGCTGGACTATTGGTCATTGCCGATATCTTTACAATCCTCAAGTGATTTAAGGATTTCAATGAAGAGAGTTATTTCTTTGCAGGTGGCCAAAGAGAATGCCGATGTCATCATAATGGATGACAATTTTTCAACTATTGTAAATGTTGCAAAATGGGGACGAGCTGTGTATATTAACATACAAAAGTTTGTGCAGTTTCAGCTAACAGTTAACATTGTTGCTTTAGTGATCAATTTTGTTTCTGCCTGCCTCTCAGGTGTATTCATCAACCAAGTTGCTCTTTTATGTTAGGCCATTTGTAAATGACTAAAATTGATGGAGTTTTTTTTTGTTCTACCCAACTTTCAGGCTCTGCTCCGCTTACGGCTGTTCAGTTACTTTGGGTCAACTTGATTATGGACACTCTTGGTGCTTTGGCACTGGCCACAGAGCCTCCAAATGATGGACTTATGCAGAGACACCCAATCCCCAAAGGAGTTAGCTTTATTACCAACACCATGTGGAGGAATATTATTGGTCAGAGTATCTATCAACTTGTTGTTCTTGCAGTTCTTAATTTTGGGGGAAAGCAACTCCTTGGACTCAGTGGAGATGATTCCACAAAAGTTCTAAACACTTTGATATTCAACTCATTTGTGTTCTGCCAGGTACTATCTCTTAAATTTTGTTTCTCCTACCACCCAACAATGTCCATCAAAATATTATCTTAAACTTAATTCTCTTTTATTTATTTTTTAATATCCGTGAGTATCTGGGCTAGCTTACACAAAACTTGATCATTCTGACATACCGTCTGACCCTAACATTTGAATGTCAAAGAAACATGTAGGAAATTAATTTCTAAGTAAGTGATCACCATGGTTTGAACCCATTTCGATTTCTCAAGGCTCTCAGTAGTCTTTTTGACTACTAGAGGGTATCCTACCCTGGATGTGGTTATTCTCTTTTATTTTTAAATACTCATTTTATGTTTAAATCTAATGATGCAAATTCACCTTTTAGTTCTTGCACTCAATTTTTTGTTATCTTTAAACGCTCAAATGGAGTATGAACACAGTTTCATAAAAACGAAAAAAAAAAACCAAGTGAATGGTGTAATTGTAGACACTACATTTGAAAATCAAGTGAACGAAAATAAACGTCTAGTTAACCGAGATAACGGCGTGGTGCTTTCACCTCGTATTGTCGTTGTTTACAGGTTTTCAACGAAATTAACAGCCGTGAGATAGAAAAGATCAACATCTTCAGAGGAATGTTTAGCAGCTGGATATTTTTGGGAGTAACGGTAGCCACAGTTGCGTTCCAAATAATAATAGTTGAACTTTTAGGTGCTTTTGCAAGCACTGTACCACTGAGCTGGGAACTGTGGCGACTGAGCGTGTTGATTGGATTTGTGAGCATGCCAGTTGCAGTCGTGCTGAAGTTCATTCCGGTTCCTAAAGAAGAACCATACGCAGCTCACCATGATGGCTATGATCAAATTCCTTCTGGCCCAGAGCAGGCTTGAAATTCAAACAGCTCAAGGGATTTGCACTGGTTTTGGAAATGATTTAAGGATGGACTTTGTTTAAGGTAAGGTTTGATCATGGATTTTTGTTTCCTTCACAAAAGAATATAGTCACTTTTCTTTTGTGTAAAATCATAGTGGTCATGTTGGTTATTACCATTTCTATCCAATGGCTGCAGCTCCAAAGAAATATTGAAGGGGTTTTTTCTTGTACTATTTTTCTTGTTGAACAAGATGCAGGGATTTCAACCTCTTATTTTTGTGGGTAATATATGTTCAGCAATATTCATGTTGGTTAACTATACATTTTACTGAATATATGTAAACAGTCCACCTTCTTACTTTTAGGAGGAATGGTGTATTATTATTGTTTTTTTTTTATTATTTTTTTACAACATGTGGAGTGGGGAATCAAACTTCTATTCCCCACTTCTAATCTTGAGGGAGTTAGTATAAGTCTTATGTTTGTTGAGCTATGCCCATTTTGTCCGGAGGAATGTTGTTTTTCCTTTCTTTTTTCCAGTCTCAACTTCATCTCCAATTTAATGAAATATTTTAAGGGAATAATGTAGTTTTGATCAATCATAAACATTAGAAACCAAAACCAAAAGGGGTATTTTGCCATGTTTTTTTCATGAAGTTTTTATTGTCAAGAAAGCATTAAAATTAATCAAAATAATAACGTTGTATTGTCAAAATACACTTGATCAATTGAATAGGAAGTACTATGTATTTTAATTTGATGAAATAGACCCAATACTCAATAGAGGAAATAACGTATTTAACCATTGCAAAAATTGCCAAAGAGCTATAACAATATATGGACAAGAGATGCGTCCTTTTCAAGTGGAAAATGACATTAATATTTCCAACGGTCCTTGATGAATGATATGTGGAATTAATTTTTTATAAGTTTTCTTGACATTCAAAAGACCTCGTACATGTAGAGAGGTTATTATCATTTATATATTTATAATTTTTTCCTCGTCTAACCAATGTGGGACCAATGCACACTTTTCTCTCTATTTATTTGGAAAATGATTCTAATTCATCATTAGAAGACATAAGTTAAAAACAATACTTTCTACACTAGCTCAGCGGCATCAATATACACTTAATGACTAACAAATCATGTGTTCAAATCCCTCCACCTTCAATGGTCGTAGAACTCAAAAAAAAAAAAAACAATACTTTCCAATAACACAGGTTGAAAAGAAATTTCAAAGCTACATGTATCACTTTCTTGGTTGAGATTTCCATTTGACTATAATTTAAACATTAGAATTTAGAAAGGAAAAAAAGAAGAACAATAAAAGAGTAGCAGACAGATATTGAACATTAAGTGTATTTTCTTTTTAAGGATATAAGGTTTTCAACCCATGTAACATACAACCCTCTATAGAGATCAATCAAGTCTGAACTATGTGTTCTTCTTGGTGAGGTGATAAAAACTCAGCTTACAACTTTTTTTTTGACATAACTCTACAAAAGATACTGTGGAACATAAATGAATAGAACAAAAAAAAATTATTACTCAAACAGTCTTTCCTATCTTTCTAACAAACAATCTCCATTTCTTCTTAATATTACTCTGATCATCACAAAACAACAATGTGTCATCTTTGAAGTGATGATTCCTTACCTTGGCTTATTCGTACACATTTGTGATCATCTATACCTCCGCTTGGCTTCTCCATATGCGACAACTCCGAGAACAGTTATTGTGTAACCACCAATTCCGATGACCGTAACGGGGTTTCTAAACAGAAGAATGGAGATAACAACAGCTACTGCTCCTTTTGCATTGCCCAATACCTGATTTAAAAAAATATTTTTTTTGGAAGGAGGTGATATGAGAATGAAGTGTGTAAACTTCACAAAGATTTCTCAACAGATAGCAGCAATTAGAAACACATCTCTCATAGACAGGTTATCATCCAAACTGATTTATCGCTTTGAAATGACTAGCTTTACATGCTATGAGTATGTCTGTTTTTGTTTTGTCTTTTTTTTTTTTTTTTCTAGAGGAACCTTCCTGTCAAATGGAAATCCTCAACCAAGAAAAGGATTCCTCTTTTAAGTTGCATGATTAAAAAAAAAAAAAATCAAAAAGAAAACTTAAAACTAAAAAAAGTTGCATGATCAATCAAATCCAATGAAATCTCTTCATGGATTTCTGGTGAGGTTGATACATTGAAACTAAGCAATATGGGTCATGGCAGGAATAAACTAGAACCATTTCACAAGAGAAGAGGATCAAGAAGATATCTTACTTGGAGTGTCAGTGCGCTGGTATATTTAGTAACCAAGAAATTCAACAGGTTCGCTGAATAGGCCATAACTGAATTCAATAAAAGAAGAAGCCACATGAATCTATGCTCCTTTCCAAGTGCTATGGTAACTTCCCAAACATTTGGTTCCATAAAAAGTGCTACAGGTAACAAGGCTAGAACTGAAACTGGGGACATATACAGCAGCAAATTCATTGAGTTCAACTTTTCCCTGCCAACAATCATCAGACAGCAAGCATATAACTTTGGTACTGTCAAACAAGGAAAGAATGAAGTGATTCTTCAATTATGAAATGTGGGAAATTGATTCCTCAAAGCTTTAAATCATTTTTTTTATATTTGTGAGTGTCTGGGCCAATTTACGCACATCTTGACTATTCTCATAACACTACAACATTTAGATGTCAAGGAAATTAATCTTCAGGCAGTTGACCATCATTGATTGAACTCATAACCTCTTTTTGTGGTTGGGGCAATAGTCAGACAATAGAAAATTAATTGAGGGAAAAAAGAAAGGTAGTTTATGACAATTACAATTACCCTTCAGAAGATAATAGGATACCCTGAAGAACAGACTTGAATGCCCTTGCAGCAGTTGCACTTATGCACATCGTAAATCCAAACAAATGAAAACCTGGCTCACCCTGCCATCAGCCATAGAAAGTCTCATAACGAGGAAATAAAAACAAAAATACATTAATATAATAAGCCTGTTGAAACAATCAATTTCCATGTAGGAATAGTGTTCTAATAGAATTCTCTCAAATGTGAACAAGTACAGTAATTTGAAGTCTAATTTGAAGGCTGGCCCTTGATCATTGTCTACGCATCCCAGAGTCCCCCTCAAAGTCACATACACACTAAAGAAGCTACATTTCCTATACCATAGCACTCGAATGCTGTCACGGTTTGTTTCTTTCAAGGTTAACGATTTATAACATTTGAGCTTGTCCTAATTATGATAACCAGGAATCAGAGCTTTGCCTTACTACATATCCAGGGCATCCGCACCCATCCCATGATCCGGACTAGGAGACAACAAGAGATTTTACAATTAACCTCATTCGTAGGTTTCAAACTTGGGATTTCCGAGGGAGCATATCATAGAGGCCTCAAGCCTCCGACAATGAGGCCGCCCTTTTGGAATATTTGAGCCTATCCTGATATACCTTAAGTTAGACCTGATTATGAACGATGACCATTGCTTGAACCAATCAAAGAGTATTGATGGTATCTATGATTTGGGATCTCATTCCTCATACAGTAAAGCATAATAAACCCAAACATTCAAATTGTTAGGTTCATCAAATTATCTGAAACTCTACATTACATCCATCATTCTTCCAGATCTGACCAGCATTTAAGCCACAAACCAACACAAATGGTAAAGTTTCAGCCAAATTCGAAGCTAATCCTAATGAATCTTACACGAAATAGATGAAATCACAATAGAATTAAAACCTCAAACATAACATACCCCACTAGCAATGACAACTCCAGCAACAACAGGAACAAGAGCAGCATAAGTGATCCAAGCCTCCCTCTTAAGAGTCATCAAATACGCAAACAGAGCGGTGAAGAACGGCGTCGTAGCACCGACGGCCTGGTTGAAGGACACGGCGAGGTACCGGAGCGAAACATTGCCGCCGACGACGGAGCCACAAAAGACAAGCCCTAGCGTGGCGATTTTGAGGAATTGGGACCTGGATTTGAGCATCTGGAGAGGCACAACCTTGAAGACGACAATGGCGAAGTAGCTGAGAACGGCGCAGGCGGACATGTGACACATTGTGAGGAAGATTGGAAATCTGAAGCCATAATTGGAGAGCAAAAACTTGTTGAGGAGCAGAACGCCAATGTTGGATGAATACCATGAAATTACAAGGGAAATTACGAACAGATTCTGCTTATTGGCGGCCATTTTTTTTTTTTTGGGTTTTTTTGGTGTGTTTTTGATTTGATTGTGGATTGGGTTTCAAAAGGGAAGCTCAAATCTGTGCAACAATGGCGGACGCATTTCGGTTGTGGATCTCAGAAATGAGAAAAAGGGTAATCGCTAAATTTTGCGGAATTGTTGGGAGCGATTTTGCGGGTGATGGAAAAAACTGAAAACGGATAAAGAATTTATGTTGTTTTTGTTCAACATCTGTCAGACTAGAAGAATGTGTATGGAGAAATTTATCGTTGGATCAAGAACATGAATTGTTTACATTTTAATCAGAAAATGTGTGTAATTTTTGTTTTAATAATAGTCTCTGTCGTTTGTATAAAATATTTATATAGAAAGGGTTGCTGTCGGTTGATTTTATTTTATTTTTGTAACTGTTAAGGATAGTTTGCAAGTATTTCAGTTTATCACAAAAATTAAATCTTAAATAGATAAGCTGTATAGATTGAATTTATCATCTTTAATATTTCAATATCATCTTTCACCGCTAAGTCATAATTTCTGCTAATGTCATTACTTTTAGTGCTAGTTCAATAATATTTAATTCTTATTTGTTGGACTAAAGTTTTGGATAATAATATTATATTTTTTTTTTTTGAATAATCAGTTTTATTTTCGTTTAACAATTGGCATTATATTAAGGCACTTGCTTCAACAATATTTGTCAGACTGCAATTTCTTTATTTTTTTTGTTACAAGTTAAAAATCAATTCATTCAATAGGGAAATGTGTTGTCCATGATTGGTTGTTCACCATTTTTCCTTTTATTTCAAGAAAGATTTGAATATAAGGAATTTTAATTAAAAATACATATCGATTGTTATGGATCAAAATTTGATTTTAAAGAGATTATTCATAAATTTTGATTGATCTAATTAATAACCTTAATTTAAATTTCAGATTTTTTTTTGGGCTTTAAATCGACCCTTATTTATCGTGTCTTTGACTCCTTACGGATTTAAAAATTTTGCTTTCCCCTAGAACTTTTTTCTTTTGACTAAAAAAAAAAAGTATTGGATAAATTATTTTGATAAAATGATTATAAAGGTAGATAAATTTAAAAGTATTTTTATTTATAGTTATTAATATGTTTTAATATTGTATTTTTTGAGACATTTTAGTATTGTATTACAAATTTTCAATAATATACCTATTATATAAGAAAGTATGTGACAATACTAAAAAAAAATTTAAATGACCATATTTATAATTATTTTCTAAATTTCACTAGTCCATAAGTTTCACGATATTTGCTTTATATTGAAAAGCGATAAACTCATCTAGACAAGACAATCATATTATACTAAAGTTCTTGAGCTTTAAACAAAATTATAAAATTAAATACATATAAATTTAGAGATTTATTGTATAACAAAAAAAAATTGCATGAATAGCAGAATTCTGAAAAAAAAATTGTTTATAGCAAAAAAATGGACGAGTCCATGTCCACACTTAAGATCAAGTGAACTTTTAAAAAAATAAATAAATAAATTCAGCTTGGCAAAAGAAATACTAAGTAAATTTAGTTCATTGAAAATAAATAAGTTGAGGCGATTAAAAAAAGGCAATTATGTAATATGAAAAAAGGCACAAAAATATATTATAGATGAAACATTTTTTAAGAAGTGATGTAAATAAAATTGTAGAGATAAAAATTGTCTATCCATAGCAATTCTCCTCTAAATTTGGGAATTTTTCGTGAACAACAAAAAAATGGAAAAAATATTGTATAGTTGTCAAAATTTTAGACAAATTCAAATATAGCAAAAATTTATTCAAATTAATGGCTTTAATAAAGTAAGGGATTAAAAGCTAAGTGAAATTGATCGAAAACAATACCAATCAATCCAAAAGCCATGCCGAAATTTAATTTTAATTGGGGAGGAAACGACTCGGGAGGGAGTCTCTGATACCATGTTGAATTACGTTAAACTACCAATCAATCCAAAAGTCTAAACTCATGGATTTGGGTAAATTTAATTATACCAACCAACAAATATTAATTTAAAATTTTGGTATATAAAAAATATTTGTATAAATTATTATTATTAAATAGGGAATTTGCACTACATAGCAACTTTTCAACCCCCTATTAGAATTATAGCAACTTTCTTTTTAAAATTCGTTTATA
>JBBMKA010082212.1:0-45423 GCA_037833695.1 Sechiopsis laciniata | reverse complement strand
TAGGCGAAGCAACTAGCGAACTGTGGATACTAACGGCGAGCCCTTTAGTTCTCTCGAACTTCGGCACTTGGCTCTCTTGAGCTCTTTGGAAGCTAAGCAACTGCTAGCACTGGGCGAACCTCATCTCTAAGTGTTCGCTTTAACTCTCTCGACTTATCACAGAGTTCGTACAAAAAGTTGTTCACACGTTGTACGTTCAATAAGTGAAGCATGCATAATAAGTTCGTCTCGCTAATCCCTTCGCTTAAGCAAATTCCTTACTTTCCCTCAACCTTCCGACAATAGGTTTAGCTACTCATAACACCGGAATTCATATTCGCATAAAAATAAATGATGAAGAATGTGCTTAGGTAGAAATAGACTTGTATAAAGTAGAGTAAGAAAACAATAAAAACCCAAAATGCTTAAATACTGTATTGCGCAAAGATTCCGGTGAACACCGGGTACAAAGTTTCGCTGAGCTGAAAAGAAAACTTAAACTACAACTAAGTTGCTCCGGGCGAAACTACTCCTTCGAGTGACTTCTGTCGGAAAAGAGAAAAGTTGGTCGGAAGTGCTGAAACTTAGAGAAAAATGTCCGAGAGAAAAAAAGTTCTTCTAATGGAGGGAACTCTCTCCTTATATAGGTCTCTTAAAGTGTCGCCGAAATCCTGCTGTTATTCTGCTGAACTTCCGCTGATAATCAGCTGCAACCCTGCTGACTATCTGCTGAAAATTTGCTGAAAATCCTCTCTGCAATTTGCTGGCTTTGCTGCCTATTTATCGGATGCTGCAGAGTTGACTCTACGACGGCGGAGAGGAGTTTCGGGATCACGGATCTTTGCTACCCGTCCTTGGGTTAGATATTATCTTGATTGGTCAGAACGAGGTTGTCGCAACGGCGAACTTCAGTTGGTTTCTTCATGTGGTCTAGAGAGTTTGGTCTTTGCTGCGGAGAAGAGGTTGGTCTTTGCTGAGGCGAGATGGTAATTTCTAGCTGCTTTCGCTGAATTCTGAAGGTACCTACAGCAAGACACAAGCATCAAATTCGTTTGACAACAAGCATATTTCACTACATTTTTGCTTCAACTTTTATCTTCCAGGCTTTTGTTCACTATTTCGCTTAACATGTTAAATCTAGCAAAAGTTTATGCTTTATGATTTGAATTCAACATTTTCTTAATTAAATCTCTTAATTAAGCTACTTTAACTCTCGCTACTTGAGAGTTATCAATTATGCGTTTAAAACCTAAAGTTCGTCCATAGAGTGTTTGTTTCGATACTTTTTCACAAACGTTTAATGAAAACTATTCCAATGTTTCATTACCATGGTCGGGAGCTAAACTAGGATAGATTTATACGTTTTAAACCTAAAGTTCATCTCTAGAATGTTTCTTTCGATTCGTTGGCAAAAACTTTTAACGCAAACTATTCCAATGTTGCATTACCATGTTTTGAGAGCTAAAACTAAAAAACTCGGATAGATTTTTCGTTTAAAACCTAAATTTTGTTTCTAGAGAGTTTGTTTCGATACTTTTCCACAAACGTTTCATGGAAACTATTCTAATGTTGCATTACCATGTTTCAAGTGCTAAACATAAAAAAATCTGATAGATTTATGCGTTTAAAACATAAAATTTTCCATTGAAAGTTTGTTTTGATTCTTTGGCACAAACTTTTAATGCAAACTATTCCAATGTTGCATTACCATGTTCAGGAGCCTAAACTAAAACCTCGGATAGACTTATGCCTTTAAAACCTAAAGTTCGTCCCTAGAGTATTCTTTTTTATACATTGGTACAAACTTTTAACACAAACTATTCCAACGTTGCATTACCATATTACAGGAACTTAAACAAAAAACTCAAATAGATTTATGCATTTAAAACTGAAGTTCGTCCCTAGAGTGTTTGTTTAGATTCTTTGGCAAAACCTTTTAATGAAAACTATTCCAATGTAGCATTACGATGTTTCGAGAGCTTAAACCAAAAAACTCGGATAGATTTATGCGTTTAAAACCTAAAGTTTGTCCTTATAGTGTTTGTTCTGATTTTTTGGCACAAACTTTTAACGCAAACTATTCCAATGTTGCATTATCATGATTCGGGAGACTAAACAAAAAACTCAGATAGACTTATGCCTTTAAAATTTAAAGTTCGCCCCTAGAGTGTTTGTTTCGATTCTTTGGCACAAAATTTTAACGCAAATTATTCCAACGTTACATTACCATGTTTCAGGAGCTTAAACCAAAGACTCTGATAGATTTATGAGTTGAAAACCTAAAGTTCGTCCCTATAGTGTTTGTTTCTATTCTTTGGCACAAACTTTTAACGCAAACTATTCCAATGTTACATTACCATGTTTCAGGCGACTAAACCAAAAAATCAGATAGACTTATGTCTTTAAAACCTAAAGTTCATCCCTAGAGTGTTTGTTTCGATTCTTTGGCATAAACTTTTAACGAAAACTATTCCAACGTTGCATTTCCATGTTTCAGGAGCTTAAACCAAAAACTAGAATAGATTTATGGGTTTAAAACCTAAAGTTCGTCCCTAAAGTGTTTGTTTCGATACTTTTGCACAAATGTTTTATGGAAACTATTCTAATGTTGCATTACTATATTTCAGGAGCTAAAACATAAAAACTCTGATAGATTTATGCGTTTAAAACCTAAAATTTACTATAGAATGTTTGTTTTGATTCTTTTGCACAAACTTTTAACGCAAACTATTCCAATATTGCATTACCATGTTTTGAGAGCTTAAACCAAAAACTCGAATAGTTTTATGCCGTTAAAACCTAAAGTTCATCCCTAGAGTATTTGTTTCAATTTTTTGGCACAAACTTTTAATGCAAATTATTCCAATGTTGCACTACCATGTTTTAGGAGCTTAAACCAAAAACTCTGATAGATTTATGAGTTAAAAACCTAAAGTTCGTCCCTAGAGTGTTTGTTTCGATTCTTTGGCAAAAAATTTTATTGTAAACTCTTCCAATGTTGGATTACCATGTTTCAGAAACTTAAACCAAAAACTTAGTTAGATTTATGAGTTTAAAACCAAAAGTTTGTCCCTAGAGTGTTTATTTCGACTCTTCGGCACAAACTTTTAACGCAAACTAGTCCAATGTTGCATTACCATGTTTTGAAGCTTAAACAAAATAAACTCGGATAGATTTAAGCATTTAAAACCTAAAGGTCGTCCTTAGAGTGTTTGTTTCAATTCTTTTGCACAAACTTTTAACGCAAACTATTCCAATGTTGCATTATCATGTTTCAGGAGTTTAAAACAAATACTCGGATAGACTTATGCCTTTAAAAACTAAAGTTTGTCCCTAGAGTGTTTGTTTCGATTCATTGGCAAAAACTTTTAACGCAAACTATTCCAACGTAGCATTACCATGTTTCAGGAGCTTAAACCAAAAACTCGAATAGATTTATCAGTTTAAAACCTAAAGTTCGTCCCTAGAGTGTTTATTTCGATACTTTTCCACAAACGTTTCATGGAAACCATTCTAATGTTGCATTACAATGTTTCAAGAGCTAAAACATAAAAACTCTGATAGATTTATGCGTTTAAAACCTAAAATTTGCCATAGAAAGCTTTTTTTTTATTCTTTGGCACAAACTTTTACGCAAACTATTTGAATATTGCATTACCATGTTTCGAGAGCATAAACCAAAAACTCGGATAGTTTTATGCGTTTAAAACCTAAACTTCGTTCCTAGAGTGTTTGTTTCGATTCTTTGGCACAAACTTTTAACGCAAACTATTCCAATGTTGCATTACCATGTTCAGAAGCTTAAACCAAAAACTTGGATAGACTTATGCCTTTAAAACCTAAAGTTCGTCCGTAGAGTGTTATTTTTGTTAGTTTGGTACAAACATTTAACGCAAACTATTCCAACGTTGCATTACCATGTTTGAAGAACTTAAATAAAAAACTCTGATAGATTTATGCATTAAAAACCAAAAGTTTGTGACTAGAGTGTTTGTTTAGATTCTTTGGTACAAAATTTCAATGCAATCTATACCAATGTTGCATTACCGTGTTTCGAGAGCTTAAACAAAAAAATTCGGATAGATTTATGCATTTAAAACCTAAAGTTTGTCTCTAGAGTCTCTGTTTCGATTCTTTGGCCCAAAATTTTAATGCAAACTATTCTAATGTTGCATTACCATGTTTCAAGAGACTAAACCAAAAACTCAGATAGTCTTATGGCTTTAAAACCTAAAGTTCGTCCATAGAGTGTTTGTTTCGATTCTTTGGCACAAACTTTTAACGCAAATTATTCCAACGTTGCAATACCATGTTTCAGGAGCTTAAACAAAAAAATCGAATAGATTTATGTGTTTAAAACATAAAGTTCGTCCCTAGAGTGTTTGTTTCGATACTTTTGCACAAACATTTCATGGAAACTGTTCTAATGTTGCATTAATATGTTTCAAGAGCTATAACATTAAAACTCTGATAGATTTATGCATTTAAAACCAAAACTTTGCCATCGATGTTTTTTTTTGTTCTTTTGCACAACCTTTTAACGCAGACAATTCAAATATTGCATTACCATGTTTCGAGAGCTTAAACAAAAAAATCCGATAGTTTTATGCGTTTAAAATGTAAAGTTCATTTTTTATAGTGTTTGTTTCAATTCTTTGGCACAAACTTTTAACGCAAACTATTCCAATGTTGCATTACCATGTTTCAGTAGCTTAAACCAAAAACTCGGATAGATTTATGCGTTCAAAATCTAAAGTTTATCCCTAGAGGGTTTGTTTCAATTCTTTGGCACAAACTTTTAACGTAAACTATTCCAATGTTGCCTTACCATGTTTCAGAACTTAAACCAAAAACTTGGTTAGATTTATGCATTTAAAACCTAAAGTTTGTCCCTAGAGTGTTTGTTTTGATTCTTCGACTTAAACTTTTAGCGCAAACTATTCCAATGTTGCATACCATGTTTCGAAGCTTAAACCAAAAAACTCGGATAGATTTATGCGTTTAAAACCTAAAGTTCATCCCTAGAGTGTTTGTTTCGATTCTTTGGCGCCAACTTTTAACGCAAACTATTCCAATGTTACATTACCATGTTTCAGGAGCTTAAACCAAAAACTCAGATAGACTTATGCCTTTAAAACCTAAAGCTCGTCTCTAGGGTGTTTGTTTCAATTATTTGGCACAGACTTTTAAAGTAAACTATTACAACGTTGCATTACCATGTTTCAGGAGCTTAAACCAAAAACTCAAATAGATTTATGTGTTTAAAACCTAAAGTTCGTCCCTAGAGTGTTTGTTTCGATACTTTTGCACAAACGTTTCATGGAAACTATTCTATTGTTGCATCATTATGTTTTAGGAGCTAAAACATAAAAACTCTAATAGATTTATGCGTTTAAAACCTAAAATTTGCCATAGAATGTTTGTTTTAATTCTTTTGCACAAACTTTTAACGCAACTATTCCAATTTTGCATTACTATGTTTCGAGAGCTTTAACCATAAACTCGGATAGTTTTATGCGTTTAAAACCTAACGTTCGTCCCTAGAGTATTTGTTTCGATTCTTTGGCACAAAATTTTAACGCAAACTATTCCAATGTTGCATTACCATGTTTTAGGAGCTTAAACGGAAAACTCAGATATACTTATGCCTTTAAAACTTAAAGTTTGTCCCTAGAGTGTTCTTTTTTGTACTTTGGCACAACTTTTAATGCAAACTATTCCAATGTTGCATTACCATGTTTCAAGATCTTTGATGCGATTATTCAATGCGGTATAAATAAAACAATGATAAATTCTAAGTATAAGACTTCATTGCTAAAGCCTTACACTTTGGAATCGCATTTACGCAAGTATACGCAGTCGAAAGTGCAGCAAGTGATAAGTATTTATATTTTATCGTTTTCCACAGAGATTGATGTCTATAATCATTTAACTAATCTAAGAGTCGTGCAAGAAAGTAAAAACAATGGTGTTGAGATTTTGTTTTGTTTTATATCTAAATGCAGAAATAAAAGTAAAATGCTAATTTAACTAAATAAGGCTCAGGTTAAAGTTATGGGATGCGTCTAGCAATTCCTAAGATAAAATGCGGTAAGTAATAATTGCCATACTTCTCCTAACAAACGTCCGCTTCCACTTTCGTTTGCATTAAGCCCAACTTTCGTTGCGACTCAATGTAATTATCAACCGACGCAGCGTATGCAGTAGTTAAGCGTTTATCTCTAAACTCTGATTTAAAGTACAAAAGACTTAATACTAACCTACTAAACATGCAAACTAGCCTTAGTTTATTTCCTCTTCCAATTTACATCCTATTAGTGCATGTGGATGATCGGTCGACATTTAACCCTTTACCCTATTTCATGCTTCTACAACCCGTACCCTTAACCTTCGCCTAAAATGTTTAGAGAGACATAGTAAAGAACATATAAAGCATAGCAATGAAATATAAATAATATTGTATTGGAAACGTAATGTCTGCGCGAAACAAAAAGTAAAGAAACAAAGTAGAAAAGATAAACTAGAAAAAGATAAAGAAAAACTATAAATGGCGGCTGCTTGAAGAACGTGACTCCGTGTCTATAGGAACACGAACTTCGCTTCGAAATCCTACTCCCAAGTGTGGGAGAAGAACTCCAAAAACAAGCACACTTTCTCTCTTGGTTCTTCTCTTTTTTATAGGCTTGAGATGTTTGGGGACTAAGGAATCGACTTAGAAGGCAAGGATTGGATTTGGAAATATCTTTTATTACATTTTATTGCATTTTATTTTTTTGCAGCGTATCCCCTGATTCACGCGACAGATTCCTCTGATTTTGTCAATCACGTCTTTGCTTATTAAGGCATTAATCCCATGATTATTGCAGTTCGTCTATTATGCAATTGGATAGTTGGCATTAACCCGTCATCCGATTCTTTCCTTATTGAGGCTTTTGCATCTGATCTGCAGTTTTCACATCAATGTTTCCAAATTCATATTGCTCTAATTTTTGCATCGCTTCACATTAATTCCATTTCGCAGTGGATATTTATCCTTTGCAAATATTGTTTGGAAGATCCCGAGGTCTACAACCTTCAAAAGCTCCTGATGCGCATTTTGACCTTCCGCTTCTCCTTTGAATGTGATGCTAACCATGTTTCCAATTCCTATAGATAAAGAAATAAATTAGCACAACATGGAATCTTTGGTATATAAGTACAAAAAGCATTCAACATTCACATTTTACTCTAAAATGTGCTACTTTCCCTAGCCTTTTACATTTAAGCTCATAAATCATACATCCATATGATTTATATGAATTTCCCATCTTCATGCTATTGTAACTCTAAAGTTCATTCAATTAATGCTCAAATACCTTTAGAATATATTAAGATATTAGCCTAAATAATGCTATATTTGAGAGCTATCAAGCTTAAACCAAAAACTCGGATAGATTTATGCGTGTAAAACCTAAAGTTCGTCCTTAGTGTGTTTGTTTAGATTCTTTGGCACAAAACTTTTACGTAAACTATTCCAATGTTGCATTATCATGTTTCGAGAGCTTAAACAAAAAATCTTTGATAGATTTATGCGTTGAAAACCTAAAGTTCGTCCCTAGAGTGTTTGTTTAGATTCTTTGGCACAAAATTTTAACGCAAACTATTCCAATGTTGCATTACCATGTTTCAAGAGCTTAACCCAAAAACTCAAATACATTTATGCATTTAAAACCTAAAGTTTGACCCTAGAGTGTATGTTTCGATTCTTTGGCACAAACTTTTAACGCAAACTATTCCAACGTTGCATTACCATGTTTTTTAGGAGCTTAAACCAAAACCTTGAATAGATATATGCGTTTAAAACCTAAAATTCATCCCTAGAGTGTTTGTTTTGATACTTTTGCGCAATCGTTTTATGGAAACTATTCTAATGTTGCATTACCATGTTTCGTGATCTAAAACAAAAAAACTCGGATAGATTTATGCGTTTAAAACCTAAAGTTCGTCTCTAGAATGTTTGTTTCGATTCTTTGGCACAAAATTTTAATGCAAACTATTTCTATATTGCATTACCATGTTTCGAGAGCTTAAACCAAAAACTCGGATAGATTTATGCGTTTAAAATCTAAAGGTCGTCCATAGAGTGTTTGTTTTGATTCTTTGGCACCAACTTTTAATGCAAACTATTCTAACATTGCAATACCATGTTTCGAGAGCTTAAACCAAAAAACTCGGATAAATTTATGTGTTTAAAACCTAAAGTTCGTCCCTAGAGTGTTTGTTACGATTCATTGGAACAAACTTTTAACACAAACTATTCCAATGTTGCATTACCATGTTTCAGGAGCTTTAACTAAAAACTCGAATAGACTTATGCCTTTAAAACCTAAAGTTCGTCCCTTGAGTGTTTGTTTTTATACATTTGAACTAACGTTTAATGGAAATTATTCCAATGTTGCATTATTGTGTTTCAGGAGTTAAAACAAAAAAACTCATATAGATTTATGCGTTTAAAACCTATAGTTCGTCCCGAAAATGTTTTTTTCGATTCTTTGGCACAAACTTTTAACGCAAACTATTCTAATATTGCATTACCATGTTTCAGGAGCATAAACGAAAAACTCGGATAGATTTATGCATTTAATGTAAGGACCCAACCCAAACTAGGGTCTAAACATAAGTCCTTAATTCACAATGTATGAAAATAAAACTCGACATCCCAACCATGTAAATTTAAAACAAAACCCCTTTAAAACAACTCAGAAGAACAAGTTTATAAAAACCATAAATTCATGAAAACAATCATAGGGTACCCAATAGTCAAAACATTAAAACTCGGTGAAACATGTTCAACTTATCATGCCCCTAAATAGTTCATGTAGAAAGAAGAAATTTAAAGACTCTAAATAGAATAATGCAGCGGGTCCTATGGTCATCTCTAGCTCGTCTGATCACCCATCTCGATACAATCTCGTTGTACCTATGGTATTCCACAGTGGAAAGGGGGAGTGTTACAACTCAGTAACGATCCCCAAACTCGAGGTATAGAAATGCACCAAATTGCAAGTGTCAACAAACAAGCATGATCAATAGCACAATCTAAGTGTTATCATAACCCGAGCTCCTAGGTAATAGATCAGGAAGCTTGTTCTTAACCTGTACCATGCAGAGCGGTCTAGAGATCGAAGCCTAAAGACCAACAGTCCACAGGAGTCCTTTGACTCTAAGGCATCTGGGAACCTACTCCAGGCCGAGGGATCTGGCGAGCGGTGCTACCTAACGGCCAACAGGCCCCTAACTTGAGGTGAGTGGTGGATCCGACACAACTCACCAAGGGCATCATAGCCCATACCACGTACCTAGAGGGTTCCTTAGGCTACTAGTAGACAGTTGTTAGGGCCGTGAGCCTGGTCGGTCGACCATCCACAGAAGTCCTAACTCAAGGGTATAGTCCCAAGTTACAGTATGAGCCTGACACATCATAGTTCACGCTGGTCTATTAGTACCTCTCTCCGTCCAGTGTCTCGATCAGGCCTAATCAAGGCATCAAGACGTGTCAAACACAGGCAATCCCACAACTGGGGGACATGCAATCCATCATGCAATATCAATCACAGACAAGTCGACAACTGAGGGGACATGCGATCCATCATGCAATAACAAACAGTATGCATAGGATAATTAATCAATAACAATAGATATGTTGCATGCTCTCAATTCAAACAGGACATGCATACAATCACATCAATCATGCTACAATCATGAAAAGTAAATCAATACAAACAATCTAATACAATCACATCAATCGTCCAGTGTCTCAGAAGGGGGTAACGGGTCCCTTGCCTTGCCCAATCCACTAACAGCTCTCCAAGAATCCACTAGAAGCTCCAAAGTCAAAACAACTCTGAGCCCTAAACGAACAAACTGGTCAAAACTAACACCTTAGACCATTAAAATCGGATCCAGAATATCAAATTTATCAAACAGCGAAGAACCTAGAAAAATGCGTCCCGACGGCTACACGCGCCTCACAAACTCAGCTCGAAGAATAGAGAATGGCTCGGGTCAAATATGGTCAACACAAAAGTCAAAGGGTCAAACCTACCATTTAACCCACAACCAAACAACAAACCCCAAACTAAACACCTTTAATCCATAACTTAAATTATTTTAAACCACTAGCCAAACAACCATAATCAACAACTTAAATGGCTTTAAACCACAACCCAAACAATCTTTAAACTTATTTAAAATGACTTTAAACCTGCAAACAAACACCCTTTATTCTCAACTTAAATAACCATAAACCAGCAAGCAAAACATCACCTATCCATAACTTGAATATTCTTAAACCCATAACCAAGCATGCTTCATCCATAACTTAAATAAGTTTAAACTTGAAACAAACACTCCTTAAACCACATTTAAATATCCATATACTTGCAAACAAACACCTCTAATCCACATTTTAAATGACATTACACTTGCAACAAACACTCTTAATCCCAACTTGAATAGCAATACACCAACAAACAAACACATATCTTCTTCTTCATTTAGAACTCAATCAACTTAAACCCTAAGAGAGAGAGAGACAGACCTCACCACTCTGGTGGCGGCGCTCACCTTTGACGGTAGACTCAGATGGCGACGGCGGTGCTACCAACCCGTGGCTGAGATGAACCCACGACGATCTGCTCGGAATGAACCCAAGAGTAACAAACCCACGACAGCGACCGAACAGCCTGAGCTCGGGTGAAGATGGCTACTCGAGCAGCTCAGCTCCTCTCCGACGAACCTAAGCCTGTCGCAAAACCCACAAACCCATGCGATTGGAGCCCCCATGACGACGAACAAGCTCCGATGATCTAGCTCCAAACAACAGCGACGAGCAAACCCACGGGCAACACTGCTCGTGACAACCCGCGGCGCTGCTCTAGCTGTATGACTGCAACACGAATTCGACGGCGGTAACAGTGCTGGTCAGAAAAATCAGGCTTACGGCGGTAGCTTCATTTGGGTTCAGATGAAATGAAACTCAACCCCTTTCCAATTCTGGCCTAGGAGTTTGTAAAACAACCCCCTAAATGCCCCTTCATACTCATCCTAACTACAAAATTGCTCTCAAGGCCAAAGACTAAAATGCCTATATAATCTTTTAAAACCAAGCCACTTTTGGGGTTATTACAATATTCTCCCCTTAGAAAACTTTCATCCTCGAAAGTTTACTAAGGCTGAAATTGCCTAGGAAACGAAAGCACAAAACCACTTCCACAACACTTTAACAAGAGCGAACTCTCGGATTCTCAGAACTTCACAATCTCGATTAAAAACTAAATAAGCTTTTCTACATAAGACATATCTTGGTTTAACTCCAAAGGCTCATGATTGTGACATGGGACAAGCCTAGAACATACTGACAAAGTATCAAACATGAAACACAAAAGCATTGAACATAATGACGAAAGCAAAGCTAACAACATTCTACTACACCAACTCACTCGAGAATCACAATGGAGCAAGCAACCCATAATCAGTTCTCCTATAATCTCAAATCTCTACATTTCCCACATCGATGTCAATTTTAGAACACAAGATTGCAAATGTCAAATTTTATATCTCTGTGACGAACAATTGCACAACTCTTATATCCACTATAAGCTATAAAATCCTAATCAGCCAACTACAGCACTCAGGACCTCACAACTATCTTTCTCCAACCTCGTCCCAATGGACAGGTGATCTGCATCTCTTACCATACTCCTCAACGGTGTCAAATAAACAACGGAATGATAACTGATAGCAAGCAAACTGCCACAGATACATTCACCTATCCCAACTGCATAAAGAGAAAAAGTCACTGACACTCAACATGTCCTCCAAGATCTGACTGACTCTCTTGGTCTGACCATCTATCTGTGGATGAAAAGCTGCACTGAACTTACAAGCAGTACATAAACCTTCCTGTTAAATTTTCCAGAAGTGCAAAGTGAACTAACCATCTCTATCTGAAACACTACTTATAGGGATCTCATGATTCATTACGATCTCCACTAAGAACAACTGTGTTAATTTATTAACAGAATAAGACAGCACCCCTGGAATTAAGTGAACACTTTTGGTGAGCCGATCTACAATCACCAATATCATTGTGAAACCTCTCGATGTTCTAGGGGTCTTGAAATGAAACTCATAGAGACCTTATTCCACTTCCATCACTCTGGAACACTTAACTGTTACAACAACTGTGCAGGCTCCTGCCTCAACAATCTCTCACCGACTGACAAGCAACACAGACTGATAACCCAACAATCTCGCTGCTCGGTACTCCATAGCCACAGAATGCTCATATCTGCATACATCTTGGTACCCTCAGGGTGCCAAACAGATGAAGAACTATATGCCTCTGACAACAACTTGAGCCTGATCTCAACATCACTACAGAGTCTCTACTGAACTGCCATTCATCAAACAAACCCAACAACAACTACGCTGACAACTGGGCCAACTGAGCTGAAACCTTTCAATCAACACAACTCTATTCAGTCAAACTAAGGTCACAACAAAAACAGAGAAATAACAAACACCATTGAAAATGGACTTCTTTACACCGTGCATCAACAATCACAAAAGCCTTACCACGATGGTAAAGAACCTTGCACTCATGATCCTTACAAGCTCCAACAATTAGCTTTATCTCAAATTCAGCTCTTTTTAGGCAAAGCAAGCTTATGACTCTTATGGTTCACTAATAACTGCATCCTCTCACCACACAAGCAATGTATTCTAGGGTCTCTAAGCACACACCACGGCTGCTTACTTACAGAACATGAATCAGAGATCTGCTCATACTGCTTAAGCTATCTGGGCCGACACACTAACACACTCCTCTTTCTCAATAAGAGCACAACACAGACCCTCTCAGAAGCATCGCTGCAAGCCACAAAGCCATCTGACGTTTCCATACTGACCAAATGGTGTTGAAGTAAAACGTCTTCTCAGAATTCTGAACTGACCTCATGCCCAACTGATTACATAATGCCCGACCTACTTCTTGTCAATGGTGTCATCGATCCTCTACGATTGATGTTGATCTAACCCAATGTCTCACTACATCCGTTCAAGTGAGATCCACTTAAACTCCGTAATGAGAACCCACCTGACATGGGAAGGCCAATGAAATCAATCAAAGCCCACACTATAAACTTTACATACAATTGATTCCTCGAAGTCTCCCAAAAAGTTTTCTCAATAACTCTTTGTGACCATTCTCTAACTTTGAACAAACCCAAATATTACTTACGAACACCATCACAATCCTCTCAAAAAGTCCTGGAAGCCTCTGATCGTCACCACAATGCTGCGGTGCATCTGCCAATCGTTAGCAACTAGAAAACAAATTGATCTTCGAAACACTATTGTTCCATGAAGCTCATCAAATAAGTCATTAATCCTGAGCAACAGGTAACTGACTTAACTGTTAACTTAAAGAACTTTCAAAACCTGAAACATAATTTCGTAGAACCAACATTTTTCTTATCAGCCACATCAAGGTGCTATACAAGGACACACCGACAAACCAATCCACTGTTAAACAACTCCTGCAACTGAACCTCAAGTTCCTTTAACTCCATCGGGGTCATCATAAACATAAACCATGAGATGGAGTCATTCCCCAACTCCAACTCAACTTTTAAAAAAAATATTGTTTGGGGCAGAGACAATCCTGACAGATCCTCTAGAAACACATCAACGAACTTATTCACTACTGAAACTGAACAGACGGCCCACACAAACTTTCTACTCCAGATACTGAGTCTAAAAACCCCATGCTCTTTTAGCTAACAACTTCCTCACCTTCAAGGTTGAAACTGACGAGAGACTCTCTTATGCTTCCTGCCTCTAAACTGAAAGCTTGACTTTCTAAGACGCCTGAAACCACATACTTACAACTATTAGCAATAACAACATGGTTCTTCAACAACCACTCCAAACCAAGAATCAAATATAACTCACTCGCAGGCAACCATTAGCGACATCTGACAATTCCCCAAACGCAACCCGCTAATTGACCTTAACCTTTAACTCAGCAAACTTGAGATCCAACTCTAACTTTACATTTTTCAACACTTGCAAGATTGCTTCTGACTCCTAGACAATCTGGTAGTCCCAGACTTTCTCCTTTGCCAAACAGTATGAATAAATTCCTTGGCAAATCTTGCAAGTTTAATTAATTTATCTTATAAGCTGACACTACGTCATTCCCCTGCTGAAAGTGGGGGAACTAAGCTAACGCCCTTGGCTTATCAACATCTGATAATACAATCCATGAAACAGCTCTTTAAGGTCATCCAACAAAAAGTCAAACACTTTGGCTCAAAACTCAGCAAAGACTGTCACCAGACTTTTGCCTTAACTCTCAAGCAAAACATCACATCGAATCTTCTACACCTCTGAGCAAACCTTGGGGCGAATCATCGTCTCAAGTAGTGATAACCACGCCTCAAAGTGGTAGGGATTTTAGACAGTCCAACAAAGTGGTAGGGATCCCACTTCTTAAACTCTTTTAAGATCTTTTAAAATTCTGCAATTTTCATCACTGCTCCCAACTTGAGCATCGGCAACTGGTGTAGACACCTGATCAGCATACTACGAACATTGCGGAGCTCCTAGTACTGCTTTCTAACTTGTAAAACAGTCACTAATTCAGCTCTCAGCCCAACTCTTGTAACTACAACATCAACAACAACACTTGGTGTCTCTACTGCTTGGACCCTAGGATTGTACCTCCTAAAGACTACACCTCAAGAAGAATGCACCTCAAGATTGGTGCTCAATCCAAGCTAAAAAGCTCACGCAACTCAACTGCTCTTGAACTTTCAATGGAACTCCTAATAACTTTACTAGGTATCTCAACAGTCTACAACAAGCTTAGAAAAGTCTCAACCCCCTCTGAAATGTCTAGGCCATCACACAAGTATGATAACATGCAATAACATATGATAAACAATAGTGCTGATCATAACTAAGACATGCTTTTTACAACAAAAAATCCTTATTCCACTAACAAGATACCTGATAAAGATCGACAGTTGAAGACCATGGAGACCAAACCAATAGCCTCGATGTAAGCTAGTCTACAAAATCTATAACTCTGAGCTCTGATACCAACTGTACGGACCCGACCTAAACTAGGGTCTAAACCTAAATCCTTAACTCACAATGCATGAAAATAGTACTCGACATCCCGGGCATGTAAATTTAAAACAATACCTTTTTAAAATACCTCAGAAGAACAAGTTTATAAAACCATAAATTCATTAAAACGGTCATAGGGTACCCAATAGTCAAAACATAAAAGCTCGGTGAAACATGTTCAACTTATTATGCCCCAAAATAGTTCATGCAGAAAGATAAATTTCAAAGACTCTAAACAGAATAATGCAGCGAGTCCTATGGTTATCTCCAGTTCGTCCGATCACCAATCTCGATACAATCTCATAGTACCTGTGGTATTCCACAGTGGAAAGGGGGAGTTTTGCAACTCAGTAAAGATCCCCCAACTCGAGGTACAAGCATGCACCAAATCGCAAGTATCAACAAACAAGCATGATCAATAGCATAATCGAAGGGTTATCATAACCCGAGCTCCTGGGTAATAAATCAAGAATCTCGTTTTTAACCTACACCATGCAAAACGGTCTAGAGATCAAAGCCTAAAGACCAACAGTCCATAAGACTCTAGGGAAATCTTGGAACCTATTCCAGGCCGAGGGATCTGGCGAGCGGTGCTACCTGTCGGCAACCAGGCCTCTAACTCACGGTGAGTGGTGGATCAGACACGACTCACCAAGGACATCGTAGCCCGTACCACATACCTAGAGGGTTCTCTAGGCCACTAGTAGACAGTTGTTAGGGTCGTGAGCCTGGTCGGCTGACCATCCACGGAAGTCCTAACTCAAGGGTATAGTCCCAAGTTACAGTATGAGCCCAACACATCATCATTCACGCTGGTCTACTAGTACCTCTCTCCGTCAAGTGACTCGATCAAGCCTAATCGAGGCAACAAGACGTGTCAAACACAGGTAATCCCACAACTGGGGGACATGCGATCCATCATGCTATATCAAAGATAGGCAAGTCCACAACTAGGGGACATGCGATCCATCATGCAATAACAACAGTATGCATAGGATGATTAATCAATAACAATATATATGTTGCATGCTCTTAATGCAAATAGTACATTCATACAATCACATCAATCATGCTACAAACAGGACAAATAAATCAATACAAACAATCCAATACATTTATTAACCACAGGCATCGAGGAGGGGGTAACGGGTCCATTACCTTGCCCAATCCACTAACAGCTCTCCAAGAATCCACTAGAAGCTCTAAAGTCAAACACAACTCCGAGATCTGAAACGAACAAACTGGTCAAAACAAACTCCTCAAACCATAAAAATCAAATCCAGAATATTAAAATTTATCAAACAGGGAAGAACCTCGAAAAACGTGTCTCGGCGGCTACACGTACCTGACAAACTCGACTCGAAGAATAGAGAATGACTCGGGTCAAATCTTGTTAACAAAAAAGTCAAAGGGTCAAACCTACCATTTAACCCACAACCAAACAACAAACCCCAAACCAAACACCTTTAATCCATAACTTAAATTATTTTAAACCACTAGCCAAACAACCATAATCCACAATTTAAATAGCTTTAAACCACAACCCAAACAAGCTTAAAACTTATTTAAAATGACTTTAAACCTGTAAACAAACACCCTTTATTCTCAACTTCAATAACCATAAATCAGCAAACAAACACCACCTATCCATAACTTGAATATTCTCAAACCCATAACCAAGCATGCTTTGTCCATAACTTAAATAAGTTTAAACTTGAAACAAACACTCCTTAAACCTCATTTAAATATCCCTATACTTGCAAACAAACACCTCTAATCCACATTTTAAATGAGATTACACTTGCAACAAACACTCTTAATCCCAACTTGAATAGTAATACACCAACAAACAAACACCTATCTTCTTCTTCATTTAGAACTCAATCAACTTAAACCCTAAGAGAGAGAAAGAGAGAGAGAGACCTCTCCACTCCGACGGCGGTGCTAACCTTTGACGGCAGATTCAGATGGCGACGGCTGCCCTACTAATCCACTGGTGAGATGAACCTACGCTGATCAGCTCGGAATGAACCCACGCGTAACAAACCCACGGCGGCGATGGAACAGCCTAAGCTCGGGTGAAGATGGCGACTCGAGAAGCTCAACTCCTCTTCGACGAACCCAAGTCTGTACTGAAACCCACGAATCCATATGACTGGAAGCCCCATGACAACGAACAAGCTCCGACGATCTAGCTCCAAACAACAGCAACGAACAAACCCACGCGTGACACTGCTTGCGACAACCCGCGGTGCTGCTCGAGCTGTATGACTCCCACACAAACTCGACGGCGGCAACAATGTTGGTCAGAAAAATCAGGCTTGTGACGGAACCTTCATATGGGTTTAGATGAAATGAAACTCAACCCCTTTCCAATTCTAACCTAGGGGTTTGTAAAATAACCCAAAATCGTTAAATGCCCCTTCATACTCATCTTAACTACAAAATTGCCCTCAAGGCCAAAGACTAAAATGCCCATATAATCTTTTAAAACCAAGCCACTTTTGGGTTTATTACATTTAAAACCTAAAGTTCGTCCCTAGAGTGTTTGATTCGATTCTTTGGCACAAACTTTTAACGCAAACTATTCCTAGGTTGCATTACCATGTTTTGAGAGATTAAACCAAAAAACTCTGATAGATTTATGCATTTAAAACCTAAAGTTCTTCCCTAGAGTGTTTTTTCGATTCTTCGGAACAAACTTGTAACGTAAACTATTTCAATGTTGCATTACCTTGTTTCTGGAGCTTAAACAAAAAACTCGGATAGACTTATGCCTTTAAAACCTAAAGTTCGTCCCTAGAGTGTTCTTTTTGATACTTTGGCAAAAAATTTTAACTCAAACTATTCAAACGTTGAATTGCCATGTTTCATGAGCTTAAACCAAAAACTCGAAAAGATTTATGCATTTAAAACCTAAAGTTTGTCCCTAGAGTGTTTGTTTCGATTCTTTAGCACAAACTTTTAACGTAAACTATTACAATGTTACATTACCATGTTTCAGGAGATTAAACCAAAAACTCGGATATACTTATGCCTTTATAACCTAAAGCTCATCCCTAGAGTGCTTGTTTCGATTCTTTGGCAAAAAATTTTAAGGAAACTATTCCAATGTTGAATTACCATGTTTCAGGAGCTTAAACCAAATACTCTGATAGATTTATATGCTTAAAACCTAAAGTTCAACCCTAGAGTGTTTGTATAGATTATTTGGCACAAACTTTTAATGCAAACTATTCCAACGTTGCATTACCATGTTTCAGGAGCTAAACCAAAAAAACTCATATAGATTTATGCGTTTAAAACCTATAGTTCGTCCCTTGAGTGTTTATTTCGATACTTTTGCACAAATGTTATATGGAAACTATTTTAATGTTGCATTACAATGTTTCGGAAGCTGAAATAAAAAAACTCAAATAGATTTATGGTTTAAAACCTAAAGTTCATCCTTAGAGTGTTTGTTTCGATACTTTTGCACAAACGTTTTATGCAAACTATTCTAATGTTGCATTACCATGTTTCGAGAGCTAAAACAAAAAAACACACATAGATTTATGCGTTTAAAACCTAAAGTTCGTCCCTAGAGTGTTTGTTTTGTTTCTTTGGCACAAACTTTTAACGCAAACTATTCCAATGTTGCATTACCATGTTTTCGGAGTTTAAACCAAAAAATTGGGTAGATTTATGCATCTAAAACCAAAAGTTTGTCCTTAAAGTGTATGTTTCAATTCTTCGGCACAAACTTTTAATGTAAACTATTCCAATCTTGCATTGCCATGTTTCGAAGCATAAACCAAAAAATTGGGATAAATTTATGCGTTAATAAACTAAAGTTCGTCCCTAGAGTGATTGTTTTGATTCTTTGGCACAAAATTTTAACAACAACTATTCCAATGTTGCATTACCATGTTTCAGGAGCTTAAACTAAAATCTCGGATAGACTTTTGCCTTTAAAACCAAAAGTTCATCCCTAGAGTGTTTGTTTCGATACTTTGGCACAAACATTTAATGCGATTCATTTTAATGTTGCATTACCATGTTCCAGTGCTAAAAAAAAAAAACTCGATAGACTGATGACTTTAAAACCTTAAGTTTGTCCCTAGAGTGTTCTTTTTGATACTTTGGCACACACTCTTAACGCAAACTTTTCCAACATAGCATAACCATGTTTCAGGAGCTTAAACCAAAAACTTGGATATATTTATGCGTTTAAAACTTAAAGTTCGTCCCTAGAGTGTTTGTTTAGATTCTTTGGAATAAGCTTTTAACGCAAACTATTTCAATGTTGCATTATAATGTTTCGAGAGCTTAAACCAAAAAACTCGGATAGATTTATGTGTTTAAAACCTAAAGTTTGTCCCTAGGGTGTTTGTTTCGATTCTTTGGCACAAACTTTTAACGCAAACTATTCCAACGTTGCATTACCATGATTCAGGAGCTTAAACTAAATACTATGATAGATTTATACGTTTAAAACCTAAAGTTCGACCCTAGAGTGTTTGTTTAGATTATTTGGCACAAACTTTTAATGCAAACTATTCCAACGAAAACTATTACCATGTTTCATAAGATTAAACCAAAAACTCGGATAGACTTATACCTTTATAACCTAAAGCTCATCCCTAGAGTGTTTGTTTCTATTGTTTGGCACAAACTTTTAACGAAAACTATTCCAACGTTGCATTACCATGATTGAGGAGCTTAAACCAAAAACTATGATACATTTATACGTTTAAAACCTAAAGTTCAACCCTAGAGTGTTTGTTTAGATTATTTGGCACAAACTTTTAATGCAAACTATTCCAACGTTGCATTACAAGGATTCAGGAGCTAAACCAAAAAAACTCATATGGATTTATGCGTTTAAAACCTAAAGTTCGTCCTTAGAGTGTTTGTTTTGATACTTTTGCACAAACGCTTTATGGAAACTATTCTAATGTTGCATTACCATGTTTCGGGAGCTAAAACAAAAAAACTCGGATAGATTTATGCGTTTAAAACCTAAAGTTTGTCCCTAGAATGTTTGTTTCGATTTTTTGTCACAAAATTTTAACGCAAACTCTTCCTATATTGCACTACCATGTTTCGAGAGCTTAAACCAAAAACTCTGATAGAATTTTGTGTTTAAAACCTAAAGTTCGTCCCTATAGTGTTTTTTTCGATTCTTTGGCACAAACTTTTAACGTAAACTATTCCAATGTTGCATTACCATGTTTCAGAAGATTAAACCAAAAACACGGATAGACTTATACCTTTATAACCTAAAGATATTCCCTTGAGTGTTTGTTTCGATTGTTTGGCACAAACTTTTAACGAAAACTATTCCAACTTTGCATTACCATGATTCAGGAGCTTAAACTAAAAACTATGATAGATTTATACGTTTAAAACCTAAAGTTCAACCCTAGAGTGTTTGTTTAGATTATTTGGCACAAACTTTTAATGCAAACTATTCCAACGTTGCATTACCATGATTCAGGAGCTAAACTAAAAAAACTCATATGGATTTATGCATTTAAAACCTAAAGTTCGTCCCTAGAGTATATGTTTTGATACTTTTGCACAAACGTTTTATGGAAACTATCTAATGTTGCATTACCATGTTTCAGGAGCTAAAACAAAAAAAAACTCGGATAGATTTATGCATTTAAAACCTAAAGTTTGTCCCTAGAATGTTTGTTTCGATTCTTTGTCACAAAATTTTAACGCAAACTCTTCCTATATTGCACTACCATGTTTCGAGAGCTTAAACCAAAAACTCGGATAGAAGTTTGCGTTTAAAACCTAAAGTTCGTCCCTAGAGTGTTTTTTTCAATTCTTTGGAACAAACTTTTAACGCAAACTATTCCAATATTGCATTACCATGTTTCAGGAGCTTAAACTAAAAAAATGGATAGATTTTAGCGTCTAAAAAAAAAGTCCTTCCATAGAGTGTTTGTTTCGATTCTTCGACATAAACATTTAATGCAAACTATTCCAATGTTGCATTACTAGGTTTTGAAACTTAAACCATAAAACTCGGATAGATTTATGCGTTAAAAACCTAAAGTTCATCCCTAGAGTGTGTATTTCGATACTTTTGTACAAACGTTTAATGGCAACTATTCCAAAGTTCCATAAGGATGTTTCTGGAGCTAAAGAAAAAAAATTCAGATAGATTTATGCATTTAAAACCTAAAATTCTTCCCTAGAGAGTTTGTTTCGATACTTTTGCACAAGCATTTAATGCAATCCATTTCAATGTTGCATTACCATGTTTGGAAGAAAAAAAAAAACTCAGATAGATTTATGCTTTTAAAACCTAAAGTTCATCCCTAGAGTGTTTGTTTCGTTTCTTTTGCACAATCTTTTAACGCAAACTATTCCGATGCTGCATTACCATTTTTCAGGAGTTTAAACCAAAAACTTAGATAGATTTATGCATCTAAAACCAAAAGTTCATCCTTAGAGTGTTTGTTTCGATTCTTTGGCACAAACTTTTAACGCAAACTATTCCAATCTTGCATTGCCATGTTTCGAAGCTTAAACCAAAAAACACAGATAAATTTATGCATTTAAAAGCTAAAGTTCATCCCTAGAGTGATTGTTTTGATTCTTTGGCACCAACTTTTAACACAAACTATTCCAATGTTGCATTACCATGTTTAGGAGCTTAAACCAAAAACTCAGATAGACTTTTGCCTTTAAAACCTAAAGTTCGTCCCCAGAGTGTTTGTTTCGATACATTTGGACTAATGTTTAATTGAAATTAATCCAATGGCTCATTACCATGTTTCGGTAGCTAAAAAAAAAAAAAAAAAACTCGTATAGATTTATGCGTTCAAAACCTAAAGTTAGTCTGTATAGTGTTCTTTTCGATACTTTGGCACAAACATTTAATGCCAACTATTCCGATGTTGTAAAACCATGTTTCAGGAGCTTAACCGAAAAACTCTAAAAGATTTATGAATTTAAAACCTAAAGTTCGTTCCTAGAGTGTTTGTTTTGATTCTTTGGCACAAACATTTAATGCGATCCATTTCAATGTTTCATTACCATGTTCTAGTGCTAAAAAAAAACTCGGATAAATTATACATTTAAAACCTAACGTTCGTCCATAGAGTGTTTATTTCGATTCTTTGGCACAAAATTTTACCGCAAACTGTTCCAATGTTGCATTATGATGTTTCAAGAGTTTAAACCAAAACTCGAATAGACTTATGCCTTTAAAACCTAAAGTTCGGCCCTAGAGTGTTCTTTTCGATACTTTGGCACAAATGTTTAATGCGAACTACTCCAATGTTGCATTTCCATCTTTCAGGAGCTTAAAGTAAAAAACTCGGATAGAATTATGCATTTAAAACCTCAAGTTCGTCCATAGAGTGTTTTTTTCGATCCTTTTGCACAAATGTTTAATGTTAACTATTCCAATGTTGCATTACCAATTTATGGAGCTAAAACAAAAAAAACTTGGATAAATTTATAGAGTGTTTGTTTCGATACTTTTGCAGAAATGTTTAATGTTAACTATTCCAATGTTGCATTACCATTTTCGAGAGCTAAAACAAAAAAAAATCTCTGATAGATTTATGCATTTAAAACCTAAAGTTCGTCCCTAGAGTGTTCTTTTCGATACATTGGCACAAATGTTTAATGCGAACTATTCCATTGTTGCATTACCATGTTTTGGGAGCTAAAAAAAAAAAAAAAAACGGATAGAATTATGCTTTTTAATCCTAAAGTTTTTCCCTAGAGTGTTCTATTCGATACTTTGGCACAAACGTTTAATGCGAACTATTCCAATGTTGCATTACCATGTTTTGAGAGCTAAAAAAAAATTCGGATAGACTTATGCGTTTAAATACTAAAGTTTGTTCCCAGAGTGTTCTATTCGATACTTTGGCATAAACGGTTAATGCAAACTATTCCAATGTTTCATTATCATGTTTCAAGAACTTAACCAAAGAACTCGGATAGATTTATGTGCTTAAAACCTAAAGTTCGCCCTTAGAGTGTTTGTTTCGATAATCTAGTACAAACGTTTAATGGAAATTTTTCGAATGTTGCATTACCATGTTTCGGAGCTAAAAAAAAAACTGGGATAGATTTATGCATTTAAAACCTAAAGTTCGTCCCTAGAGTGTTTGTTTCGATACTTTGGAGCAAAGGTTTAATGCAAACTATTCCAATGTTGCAGTACCATGTGTCGAGATCTAAAACAAAAAAACTTGGATAGATTTATGCATTTAAAACCTAAAGTTAGTCCCTAGAGTGTTTGTTTAGATTCGTTCGCATAAAGATTAATGCTATCCATTCCAATGTTGCATTATCATGTTTCAGAGCTGAAACAAAAAAAATCTAATAGATTTATGCGTTGGAAACCTAAAGTTCGTCCATAGAATGTTTGTTTCGATACATTGGCACAAAGGTTTAATGCAAACTATTCCAATGTTGCATTACCATGTTTTGAGAGCTTAAATAAAAAAAATCGGATAGACTCATGCCTTTAAAACCTAAAGTTCATCCCTAGAGAGTTTGTTTCGATACTTTGGCACAAACGTTTAATGTGATCCATTCCAATGTTGCATTAACATGTTTCGGATCTAAAAACAAACACTCGGATAGATTTATGAGTTTAAAACCTAAAGTTCCTAGAGTGTTCTTTTCGATACTTTGGTATAAATGTTTAACGCGAACTATTCCAATGTTTCATTACCATCTTTTGGTAGCTTAAACTAAAAAAACTGGGATTGATTTAGGCGTTTAAAACATAAACTTCGTCCATAGAGTGTTTGTTTCGATACCTTTCCACAAATGTATAATGTTAACTATTCCAATGTTGCATTACCATTTTGAAGAGCTAAAACCAAAAAAAAACTCTGATAGATTTATGCGTTTAAAACCTAAAGTTCGTCCCTAGAGTGTTCATTTCGAAACATTGGAACAAACGTTTAATGCGAACTATTCCAATGTTGGATTACCATGTTTTGGGAGCTAAAAAAAAAAATCGGATAGACTTATGCGTTTAAATCCTAAAGTTTGTCCCCAGAGTGTTCTATTCGATACTTTGGCACAAACGTTTAATCCAAACTATTCCAATGTTGCGATACCATGTTTCAAGAGCTAAAACAAATTTTTTTTGATAGATTATGCGTTTAATACCTAAAGTATGTCCCTAGAGGTTTTGTTCCGATACTTTGGCACAAACATTTAATGCGATCCATTCTAATATTGCATAACCATGTTTCGGAGCTAAAACAAAAACCCTCGAATAGATTTTTGCGCTTAAAACCTAAAGTTTGTCCCTAGAGTGTTCTTTTCGATAGTTTGGCACAAACGTTTAATGCGATCCATTCCAACATTGCATTACCATGTTTGGAGCTAAAACAAAAATACTCGGATAGATTTATGAGTTTGAAACCTAAAGTTCGTCCCTAGAGTGTTTGTTTTGATTCTTTGGCATAAAGATTAATGCGATTCATTCCAATGTTGCATTACCATGTTTTGGAGCTGAAACAAAAAAACTCAGATAGATTTATGCATTGAAAACCTAAAGTTTTTCCTTAGAGTGTTTGTTTCGATACATTGGCACAAAGGTTTAATGCAAACTATTCCAATGTTGCATTACCATGTTTCGAGAGCTTTAATCAAAAACTTGGATAGACTTATGCCTTTAAAACCTAAAGTTCATCCCTAGAGAGTTTGTTTCGATACTTTGGCATAAACATTTAATGTGATCCATTCCAATGTTGCATTAACCTATTTTGGAGCTAAAAAAAAACACTCGGATAGATTTATACGTTTAAAACCTAAAGTTCATTCCTAGAGTGTTCTTTTCGATACTTTAGCACAAATGTTTAATGCGAACTATTCCAATGTTGCATTACCATCTTTCGGTAGCTTAAACTAAAAAACTAGGATAGATTTATGTGTTTAAAACCTAAAGTTCGTCCCTAGAGTGTTCTTTTCGAACTATTGCACAAACGTTTAATGGAAAACTATTCTAAGGTTGCATTACCATGTTTTGGGAGCTTAAACCAAAAAACTTTGATAGATTTATGCCTTTAAAACCTAAAGTTCATCTCTAGAGTGTTTGTTTCGATACTTTTGCACTAACGTTTCATGGAAACTATTCCAATGTTGCATTACTATGTTTTGGGAACTAAAACAAAAAAAACTCGGATAGATTTATGCGTTCAAAACCTATAGTTCTTCCCTAGAGTGTTCTTTTCGATACTTTGGCACAAATGTTTAATGCGATTTATTCCAATGTTGCATGGTATTAGGAGCTTAAACATTAAAACTCGGATAGATTTATGCGTTTAAAATCTAAAGTTCGACCCTTGAGTGTTTGTTTCGATTCTCTGGCACAAAATTTTAACGCAAACTATTCCAATATTGCATTACCATGTTTCGGGAGCTTAAACCAAAAACTCGCATATATATGCCTTTAAAACCTAAAGTTCGTCCCTATAGTGTTTGTTTCAATTCTTGGCACAAACTTTCAATGCAAACTATTTCAATGTTGCATTACCATGTTTCGGGAGCTTGACTAAAAAACTCTAATAGATTTATGCGTTTAAAACCTAAAGTTCTACCTTAGAGTATATGTTTCGATACTTTTCGCAAACGTTTAATGGAAACTATTCCAATATTGCATTACAATGTTTCGGGAGGTAAAACAAAAAATCTCAGATAGTTTTATGCGTTAAAACCTAATGTTCGTCCCTAGAGTGTTTGTTTCAATTCTTTGGCACAAACTTTTAATGCAAACTATTCCAATGTTGCATTCATTACCATGTTTCGGGAGCTTAACTTAAAAATTCGAATAAATTTATGTGTATAAACCTAAAGTTTGTCCCTAAAGTTTCTATTTCGATTATTTTGCACAAACGTTTAATGAAAAATATTCCATTATTACATTACCATGTTCCGAGATCTAAAATAAAAAAAACTCAGATAGATTTATGCGTTTTAAACCTAAATTTTGACTCTTGAGTATTTGTTTCGATTCTTTTGCACAAATTTTTAACTCAAACTATTCCAATGTTGCATTACCATGTTTCGAGAGCTTAAACGAAAAACTCGGATAGATATATGCGTTTATAATCTAAAGTTTTTCCCTATAGTGTTTGTTTCGATTCTTTGGCACAAACTTTTAACGCAAACTATTCTAATGTTGCATTACCATGTTTATAGAGCTTAACCTAAAAACTCTGATAGATTTATGCGTTTAAAACATAAAGTTTGTCCCTATAGTGTTTGCTTCGATTCGTTAGCACAAACTTTTAACGCAAACTATTCCGTTGTTGCATTACCATGTAAGGATCTTAAACCAAAAACTCAGATTGATTTATGCGTTTAAAACCTAAAGTTCGTCCCTAGATAGTTTGTTTCAATACTTTTGCACAAACATTTAGTGGAAACTATTCCAATGTTGCATTACCATGTTTCATGAGCTAAAAAAAAACCCGGATTGATTTATGCGTTTAAAACCTAAAGTTCGTCCCTAAAGTGTTTGTTTCAATTCTTTAGCACAAACTTTGAATGCAAACTATTCCAATCTTGCATTAACATGTTTCAGGATCTAAAACAAAAAAACACAGATAGATTTATGCCTTTAGAACCTAAAGTTCGTCCCTAGAGTGTTTTTTCGATTCTTTAGAACAAACGTTTAACGCAAACTATTCCAATGTTGCATTACCATGTTTTTGGAGCTTATCTAAAAAACTCGGATAGATTTATGCGTTTAAAACCTAAAGTTCGTACCTAGAGTGTTTGTTTCAATTCGTTGGCACTAACTTTTAACTCAAACTATTCCAATGTTGCATTACCATGTTTTGGGAGCATAACTAAAAAACTCTGATAGATTTATGCATTTGAAACCTAAAGTTTGTCCCTAGAGTGATTGTTTCAATTCTTTAGCACAAACTTTTAACGCAAACTATTCCAATATTGCATTACCATGTTTCGGGAGCTAAAACAAAAAAACTCAGATAGATTAATGCGTTTGAAAACTAAAGTTCGTCCCTAGAGTGTTTGTTTCGATTCTTTTTCACAAACGTTTAATGGAAACTATTCCAATGTTGCATTACCATATTTCGGGAGCTAAAACAAAAAAACTCGAATACATTTATTTGTTTAAAACCTAAAGTGCATCCCGGAAGTTTATGTTTCGATTCTTTGGCACAAACTTTTAACCCAAACTATTCCAATGTTGCATTACCATGTTTCGGGAGCTTAACTCAAAAACTCTGATAGATTTATGCGTTTATGATAGCTCTCAAATAGAGCATATTTTGGGCTATTTTAGTTTGAATTATTATAGAAATAATGGGGAAAAGGAGCACTAACAGAAGAAATGCGATGAAGAACATAGAAATTAGCATGCATTCATAATTCAGCATCGAAAGCGCAGTATTGCGGAAAAAAAGCATACATATTGAATACTTTGCTCTGAAAGTTTGTATAATGCAGGAATATGCTAAAAGGTACGCTGGAGGAGTTAAGAAATGCGAATGGCAACACTCACTGAGGATTCACACGCTGACATGGTAGTTACATTCCGTAAATTACGTCAATAAGGAAACAAAGCAGAAATTCAAGGTGGTAATAAAATACGATCAAACAATTTCAGCGGAAATCAAGAGATCTGCATTAATGATGTTTTCCTGCTCATTCGGACTTGCTGACCAAGCAATTCAACATTATAAATATCCGTAGGAAGGCTTAAGTCGAGAGAGCTGGTCGGATGGCCAAATCTGATCTAAGGATCAGAGCCAATTCTCAGGAAGAAACACTGGTGGTGTTCGTAGAAATTGATGACAAGGGGACTACACACTTCACATCCACATCAATTCCATTTATTGTTATATTAGGAGTAGCTTGTAGTTATAAACATTTTGTAGTTGCAATAAAATCATCTGATTTAACCTCTATCTTATGTTTATTTTTATGGTTGCGCTATAGGAGTTTTTGTTATCTGTTCATGAATAGAAGAATGCTAGGAGTGTAGGTCATTGAGTTTTACACTGCTGCATGCTATTATATATATATATATATATATATATATATGCGTCGATTAGCTACCCACACATGTACCTTGCAGTGAGTTCGGAAGAAGGAACAGCATATTGACCCAGTCTGCTACGTTAGGTTGTGTGGAAGTCTTTTCACCATTTAAAGTGTTAGAAATAACCTTACTAACTGCTTGCGTCGCCCTATTATTAGTATGGAGTTCGCAGCGGAAGCTGGCTCTGCCATAAATAATTAAGTACAGAAGTACTTATTTGTTAGGGAAGCAAAAATCTCTTTTACTAGCCCGCGCGCGTAGTATCTTCTAGGACTGTTAGTTATCAATACTCGTTGCTCATATTTATTTTACTCTTAGCATCATATTTATTTCTGCATTCATTATCAAAACAAATCACCACAACTTATCCAAATCATGCTTTACTTTTCCCCATAACTCTTATCCTAATAATTTTAGCTCTAGACATCAATCTCTGTGGGATTGATAAAATTTATATACTTAATACTTGCTTCAATATCCGACCGCGTATACTTGCGCGTAAGTGATTCCGAATTACACTTAGCATAAGTTGACTTTGAATTAGTTACTAGACATTATATTAGCACAGGAACCGCCAGTCAATTTAAAACCTAAAGTTCGTCCCTCGAGAATTTGTTTTGATACTTTTGCACAAATGTAAAACGGAAACTATTCCAATGTTGCATTACCATGTTTCAGAAGCTAAAACAAAAAAAAACTCTGATAGATTTATGCATTTAAAACCTATAGTTCATACTAGAGTGTTAGTTTCTATTCGTTGGCACAAACTTTTAACGAAAACTATTCCAATGTTGCATCACCTTGTTTCAGGAGGTTAAACCAGAAACTCGGATAGATTTATGTGTTTAAAACCTAAAGTTCGTCCCTAGAGTGTTTGTTTCGATACTTTTGTACAAACAATTAATGGAAACTATCCCAATATTTCATTACAATGTTTTGGGAGTTTAACCAAAAACTCTGATAGATTTATGCGTTTAAAACCTAAAGTTTGGCCCTTGAGTTAGAGTGTTCGTTTCGATACTTGGGCACAAACGTTTAATGCAAACTATTCCAATGTTGCATTACCATGTTTCGGGACTTAAAACAAAAAAACTCAGATAGATTTTTTCATTTAAAACCTAACGTTCGTCTCTAGAGTTTTTGTTTCGATTCTTTTGCACATACTTTTAATGCGAATTATTCCAATGTTGCATTACAATGTTTCAGGAGCTTAAAACAAAAAACTCAGATAGATTTATGCGTTTAAAACATAAAGTTCATCCCTAGAATGTTTGTTTCGATACTTTTGCCCAAACGTTTAATGGAAACTATTCCAATGTTGCATTACCATGTTTCGGGAGCAAAAAAATTTTGTTAGATTTATGCGTTTAAAACCTAAAGTTCATCCGTTGAGTGTATGTGTCGATTATTTGGCATAAACTTTTAACCCAAACTATTCCAATATTGCATTATCATGTTTTGGGAGCTTAACTCAAAAAGATAGTTTTATGCGTTTAAAACCCAAAGTTCGTCCCTAGAGTCTTTGTTTCAATTCTTTGGCACAAACTTTTAACATAAACCATTCCAATGTTGCATTACAATGTTTCGACAGCTAAACTCAAAAACTTAGATAGATTGATGCGTTTAAAATCTAAAGTTTGTCCCTGGATGTTGGTTTCGATTTTTTGGCACAAACTTTTAACGCAAACTATTCCAATGTTGCATTACCATGTTTCGGGAGCTTAAACCAAAAAACTTTGATAGATTTATACATTTAAAACCAAAAGTTCTTTCGTAGATTGTTTATTTCGATCCTATTGCAAAATCAATTAATGGAAACTATTCCAATGTTGCATTACCATGTTTCAGGAGCTTAAACCAAAAAACTTTGATAGATTTATGCCTTTAAAACTAAAAGTTCGTCCCTAGAGTGTTTGTTTGATACTTTTGCACAAAAATTTAATGGAAACCTTTCCATTGTTGCATTACCATGTTTTGAGAGCTAAAAAAAAACTCGGATATATTTATGCGTTTAAAACCTAAAGTTAGTCCAATAGAGTTTTCTTTTCGATACATTGGCACAAACAATTAATGCGATTTATTCTAATGTTTCATTACCTGGTTTCAGGAACTTAAACAATAAAAGTCTTGATAGATTTATCCATTTAAAACCTAAAGTTCAACCCTTGAGTTAGAGTGTTCTTTTTGATACTTTGGAGCAAACATTTAATCCGAACTATCCCAATGTTGCATTACCATGTTTCGGGAGCTAAAACAAAAAAAAACTCAGATAGATTTATGCATTTAAAACCTAAAGTTTGTCTCTAGATTGTTTATTTTGATTCTTTGGCACATAGTTTTAATGCAAACTATTCCAATGTGGCATTACAATGTTTTGGGAGCTTAAACAAACAAACTCAAATAGATTTATGCGTTAAAACCTAAAGTTTGTCCCTAAAGTGTTCGTTTCGATACTTTTGCCCAAACGTTTAATTGAAACTATTCCAATGTTGCATTACCATGTTTCGGGAGCTAAAACAAAAAAAAAATCGGATAGATTTATGTATTTAAAATCTAAAGTTCATCTCTATAATGTTTGTTTCGATTCTTTGGCACACAGTTTTCACGCAAACTATTCCAATGTTGCATTACCATGTTTCGAGAGCTTATACTAAAAAACTTTGATAGATTTATACGTTTAAAACCTAAAGTTCTTCCCTAGAGTGATTGTTTCGATACAATTGCCCAAACGTTTAATGGAAACTATTCTAATGTTGCATTACCATGTTTCGAGAACTTAAACCAAAACCTCGGATAGATTTATGCGTTTTAAACCTAAAGTTCAACCCTTGAGTCAGAGTGTTCTTTTTTATACTTGGCACAAACGTTTAATGTGAGCTATTCCAATGTTGCACAACCATGTTTCGAGAGCTAAAACAAAAAAACTCGGATAGATTTATGCATTTAAAACCTAAAGTTCATCTCTAGAGTGTTTGTTTCGATTCTTTGGCACATAGTTTTAACGCAAACTATTCCAATGTTGCATTACCATGTTTTGGGAGCTTAAACCAACAAACTCAGATAGATTTATGCATTTAAAACCTAAAGTTTATCCCTAGAGTGTTTGTTTCGATACATTTGTCCAAACGTTTAATGGAAACTATTACAATGTTGCATTACAATGTTTCGGGAGCTTAAACCAAAAAACTTTGATAGATTTATGCATTTAAAACCTAAAGTTTGTCCCTCGAGTGTTTGTTTCGATACATTTCCCCAAACGTTTAATGGAAACTATTACAATGTTGCATTACAATGTTTTGAGTTCTAAAACAAAAAAAACTCGGATAGATTTATGCATTTAAAACCTAAAGTTCGTCTCTAGAGTGTTTATTTCGACTCTTTGGCACATAGTTTTAACGCAAACTATTCCAATGTTGTATTTCCATATTTCGGGAGCTTAATTAAACAAACTAATATAGATTTATGCATTTAAAACCTAATGTTCGTCCGTGGAGTGTATGTTTCGATTCTTTGGCACAAACTTTTAACCCAAACTATTCCAAAATTACATTATTATGTTTCAGGAGCTTAACTCAAAAACTCGAATAGATTTATGTATTTAAAACCTAAAGTTCGTCACTAGAGTGTTTGTTTCAATACTTTTGCACAAACGTTTAACTGAAAGGTTTCATTTAAAACCTAAAGTTCGTCCTTTAAGTGTTTGTTTCGATTCCTTGGCACAAAATTTTAACCGAAACTATTCCAATGTTGCATCATCATGTTTAGGGAGCTTAACTCAAAAATTCGGATAGATTTATACGTTTAAAACCTAAAGTTTGTCTCTAGAGTGTATGTTTCAATTCTTTGGCACAAACTTTTAACCCAAACTATTCAAATGTTGCATTACCATGTTTCCAGAGCTCAACTCAAAAACTCGGATAGGTATATGCATTTAAAATTAAAGTTCGTCCTTAGAGTGTTTAATTCAATTATTTGGCACAAACTTTTAATGCAAACAATTCCAATGTTGAATTACCATGTTTCGGGAGCTTAAACCAAAAAACTCGGATAGAAAACCTAAAGTTCGACCCTTGAGTATTTATTTCGATTTTTTGGCAGAAACTTTTAACGCAAACTATTCCAATGTTGCATTACCATGTTTCGGGAGCTTAAACCAACAAACTCAGATAGATTTATGCATTTAAAACCTAAAGTTTGTCCCTAGAGTGTTTGTTTCGATACATTTGCCCAAACATTTCATGGAAACTATTACAATGTTGCATTACTATGTTTCGAGAGCTAAAACAAAAAAAACTCGGATAGATTTATGCAATTAAAACCTAAAGTTTGTCTCTAGAGTGTTTGTTTTGATTCTTTGGCACATAGTTTTAACGCAAACTATTCCAATGTTGCATTACCATGTTTTGGGAGCTTAAACCAACAAACTCAGATAGATTTATGCATTTAAAACCTAAAGTTTTTTGCTAGAGTGTTTGTTTTGATACATTTGCCCAAACGTTTAATAGAAACTATTACAATTTTGCATTGCCATGTTTCTAGAGCTAAAACAAAAAAACTCGGATAGATTTATGCATTTAAAACCTAAAGTTCGTCTCTAGAGTATTTGTTTCGATTCTTTGGCATATAATTTTAACGCAAACTATTCCAATGTTGCATTACCATGTTTCGGGAGCTTAAACCAACAAACTCAGATAGATTTATTCGTTTAAAACCTAATGTTCGTCCATGGAGTGTATGTTTCGATTCTTTGGCACAAATATTTAACCCAAACTATTCCAATGTTGCATTTACCATGTTTCAGGAGCTTAACTCAAAAACTCGGATAGATTTATGTATTTAAAACCTAAAGTTCGTCACTAGAGTGTTTGTTTCGATACTTTTGCACAAATGTTTAATGGAAACTATTCCGATGTTGCATTACCATGTTTTGGGATCTAAAACAAAAAAACTTGGAAAGATTTATTTATTTAAAACCTAAAGTTCGTCCCTTAAGTGTTTGTTTCAATTCTTTGGCACAAAATTTTAACCTAAACTATTCTAATGTTGGATGACCGTGTTTAGGGAGCTCAACTCAAAAACTCGGATAGATATATTCATTTAAAACTAAAGTTCGTCCTTAGAGTGTTTAATTCGATACTTTTGCACAAACGTTTAATGGAAAATTTTCCAATGTTGCATTACCATGTTTCGGGAGATTAAACCAAAAATTCGGATAGGTTTAAGCATTTAAAACCTAAAGTTCGACCCTGGAGAGTTTATTTTGATCTTTTGGAACAAACTTTTAACGTAAACTAATACAATGTTGCATTACCATGTTTCGGGAGCTTAAACCAAAAAACTTTGATAGCTTTATGCGTTTAAATCCTAAAGTTCTTCCCTAGAGTGTTTGTTTCGATACTATTGCCCAAACGTTTAATGGAAACTATTCCAATGTTGCATTACCATGTTTCGGGAGCTTAAACCAAAAACTCGGATAGATTTATGAGTTTATAACCTAAAGTTCGACCCTTGAGTCAGAGTGTTCTTTTTTATACTTTGGCACAAACGCTTAATGCAAACTATTCCAATGTTGCATAACCATGTTTCGGGAGCTAAAACAACAAACTCGGATAGATTTATGCATTTAAAACCTAAAGTTTGTCTCTAGAGTGTTTGTTTCGATTCTTTGGCACATAGTTTTAACGTAAACTATTCCAATGTTGCATTACCATGTTTATGGAGCTTAAACCAACAAACTCAGATAGATTTATGTGTTTAAAACCTAAAGTTTGTCCCTCCAGTGTTTGTTTCGATACATTTTCCCAAACATTTAATGGAAACTATTCAAATGTTGCATTACCATGTTTCCAAAGCTAAAACAAAAAAAACTCGGATAGATTTATGCATTTAAAACCTAAAGTTCGCCTCTAGAGTGTTTGTTTCGCTTCTTTGGCACATAGTTTTAACGCAAACTATTCCAATGTTTCATTTCCATGTTTTGGGAGCTTAAACCAACAAACTCAGATAGATTTATGCCTTTAAAACCTAAAGTTCGTCCGTGGAGTGTATGTTTCGATTCTTTGGCACAAACTTTTAACCCACACTATTCCAATGTTGCATTGCCATGTTTCAGAAGCTTAACTCAAAAACTCTGATAGATTTATGTGTTTAAAACCAAAAATTCGTCACTAGAGTGTTTGTTTCGATACTTTTGCACAAACGTTTAATGGAAACTATTCCAAAGTTGCATTACCATGTTTCGGAAGATAACAGAAAAACTTGGATAGATTTATGCGTTTAAAACCTAAAGTTCATCCCTAGAGTGTTTGTTTCGATTATTTTGCAGAAACGTCTAATGGAAACTATTCCAATGTTTGCATTACAATGTTTCGGGAGCTAAAACCAAAATACTCGGATAGATTTATGAGCTTTAAACCTAAAGTTCGTCCCTAGAGTATTTGTTTCGATTCTTTGGCATAAATTTTTAAAGAAAAAAATTCCAATGTTCCATTACCATGTTTTAGGAGCTAAAACAAAAAAAACTTAGAAAGATTTATGCGTTTAAAACCAAAAGTTTGTCCCTAGAGTGTCTGTTTTGATTCGTTGGCACAAACTTTTAACGTAAACTATTTCAATGTTGCATTACTATGTTTCAGGAGGTTAAACCAAAAACTCAGATAGATTTATGGGTTTAAAACCTAAAGTTCATCCCTAAAGTGTTTGTTTCGATACTTTTGCAGAAACGTTTAATGGAAACTGTTCCAATGTTGCATTACCATTTTTCGGGAGCTAAAACAAAAAATCTCGTATAGATATATGAGTTTAAAACCTAGAGTATTTGTTTCTATTCTTCTGCACAAATATTTAATGTTAACTATTCCAATGTTGCATTACCATGTTTTGGGAGCTAAAACAAAAAAACTCTGATAGATTTATGCGTTTAAAACCTAAAATTCGTCATTAGAGTGTTTGTTTCGATACTTTTGCACAAACTATTATGAAAACCTTGAGAATTGAATCTAACAACCTTGTTAAAGAACAAGACCTTTAGAATTTAAACCCAAAAACCCCAAAACCAATTTTGAAAATCAACTTAAGGGAAGTAAAATCGCATTTCCTTCTCGATCAAATATTTCAAAGCAGAGATTTGAATCACTCCACAAGCAAGATTAACCAAATAAAGCATCGAATGATTCTAAACATGCAACCTAATCACATAGAATTGCAAAGAAACATAGCTCTAGGCTATAAGAAAGCACAACGGCTCTTTTTACCAAATTTTCCAAGTCTCCCTTTATAAAAGATCGTTGACCTATTTATAGTCACAAAATGAAGCCTAATTGTAACCTATTGGCAATTTAAGAGTTATAACCTCCATGCTTATGAATACCATAATGTCCACTAGCTAAAATGTAATCTAAAATATTGAATATGAACTTTAAAACCGAATTACATTGAAGTTAGCTCTAAAAAATGTGGTTGAAAAATATTGGCATGTTTGTGTAACTCTTTGTACAATTCTTGATGCATCTTGAAGCTCATGTCCCATAAATGATGCTAGGCTTGTCTTGAATTGATATTCGACTTCATTGAATGCTTTAAAACTTCATTTAATGCAAGTCTATTTCAGCTTGTCTTGATCTTAAATAGCATTATAGGATTCATATCACAAACGTTTAATGGAAACTATTCCGATGTTGCATTACCATGTTTTGTGAGATAAAACAAAAAAACTTGGACAGATTTATGAATTTAAAACCTAAAGTTCGTCCCTTAAGTGTTTGTTTCGATTCTTTTGCACTAACTTTTAACGCAAACTATTCCAATGTTGCATTACCATGTATAGGGAGCTTAACTCATAAACTCGGATAGATTTATGTGTTCAAAACCTAAAGTTCGTCCTGGAGTGTATGTTTCGATTTTTTGGCAAAAACTTTTAACCCAAACTATTCCAATGTTGCATTACCATGTTTCAGGAGCTTAACTCAAAAACTCGGATAGATTTATGCATTTAAAACCTAAAGTTCATTCCTAGAGTGTTTAATTCGATACTTTTGCACAAACGCTTGATGGAAACTATTCCAAAGTTGAATTACAATGTTTCGGGAGCTAAAACTAAAAACTCGAAAAGATTTATGCGTTTAAAACCTAAAGTTCATCCCTAGAGTGTTTGTTTCGATTCATCCCTAGAGAGTTAGAGTGTTCTTTTTTATACTTTGGCACAAACGTTTAATGCTAACAATTCCAATGTTGTATTACCATGTTTCGGGAGCTAAAACAAAAAATCTATACAGATTTATGCTTTTAAAACCTAAATTTGCCTCTAGAGTGTTTATTTCAATACTTTTGCACAAATTTTTAATGCAAACTATTCAAATGTTGCATTACCATGTTTCAGGAGATTAAACAAAAAGCTCGGATAGATTTATGCGTTTAAAACCTAAAGTTCGTCCCTTAAGTGTTTGTTTCGATTCTTTTGCACAAACTTTTAACACAAACTATTCCAATGTTGCATTACCAAGTTTCGGAAGCTTCATCCAAAAAACTTAGATAGATTTATGCATTTAAAGCCTAAAGTTCATCCCTTAGAGTGTTTGTTTCAAAAATTTTGCACAAATGTTTAAATGGAAACTATTCCAATGTTGCATTACCATGTTTCGGGAGCTTAAACAAAAAACTCGGATAGATTTATGAGTTTAGAACCTAAAGTTTAACCCTTGAGTTAGAGTGTTATTTATTTTCTTTGACACAAACGTTTAATGCAAACTATTCCATTGTTGCATTACCATGTTTCGGGTGCTAAAACAAAAAAACTCGCACAGATTTATGCGTTTAAAACCTAAATTCGTCCCTAGAGTGTTTGTTTCAATTCTTTTGCACAAACTTTTCATTCAAACTATTCCAATGTTGCATTACCATGTTTCAGGAGATTAAACAAAAAAGCTCGGAGATTTATGTGTTTAAAACCTAAAATTCGTCCCTTAAGTGTTTGTTTCGATTCTCTTGCACAAACTTTTAACGCAAACTATTCCAATGTTGATTTACCATGTGGGAGCTTCATCCAAAAAACGTAGATAGATTTATGCGTTTAAAACCTAAAGTTCCTCCCTTAGAGTGTTTGTTTCAAAACTTTTTCTCAAATGATTAATGGAAACCATTCCAATGTTGCATTGCCATGTTTGGGATGCTTAAACCAAAAACTCGGATAGATTTATGAATTTAAAACCTAAAGTTTAACCCTTGAGTTAGAGTGTTATTTTTTATACTTTGACACAAACGTGTAATGCAAACTATTCCATTGTTGCATTACCATGTTTAAGGAGCTTAAACCAACAAACTCAGATAGATTTATGCGTTTAAAACCTAAAGTTCGCCCCTAGAGTGTTTGTTTCGATACTTTTGTACAAATGCTTAGTGGAAACTATTCCAATATTTTAATACCATGTTTTGGGAGCTAAAACAAAAAAAAAAGTCGGATAGATTTATGCGTTTAAAACCTAAAGTTCGTCTCTAGGGTGTTTGTTTCGATACTTTGGTACATACTTTTAGCGCAAACTATTATGTTGTTGCATTACCTTAATTTAGGAGCTTAAGCCAACAAACTCAGATAGATTTATGCGTTTAAAACCTAACGTTAGACATTAGAGTGTTTGTTTTGATTTGTTGGCACAAACTTTGAACGCAAACTATTCCAATGTTGCATTACCATGTATTAGCAGCTTCAACCAAAAACTCAGATACCTTTATAGCTTTAAAACTTAAAGTTCGACCCTAGAGTGTTTTTTTCAATACTCTTGCACAAATGTTTAATGGAAACTATTCAAATGCTGCATTACCATGTTTCAGAAGCTAAAACAATAAAACACAGATAGATTTATGCGTTTAAAGCTTAAAGTTCGTCCCTAGAGTGTTTGTTTCGATTCTTTGGCACATACTTTTCACACAAACTATTCCATTGTTTCATCACCATGTTTCTGGAGCTAAAACAAAAAATCACAGATAGATTTATGCGTTTAAAACATAACGTTCGTCCCTAGAGTATTTGTTTTGATACTTTTGCACAAAATTTTAATGGAAACTCTTCCAATTTTGCATTACCATGTTTCGGGAGCTTAAACCAAAAAACATGGATAGATTTATGAGATTAAAATCTAAAGTTCGCCCCTAGAATGTTTGTTCCAATACTTTTGCACAAACGTCTAATGGAAACTACTCCAGTGTTTCATTACTATGTTTCGGGAGCTAAAACAAAAAAACTCTGATAGATTTATGCGTTTAAAACATAAAGTTCGTCCCTAGAGTGTCTTTTCGATACATTGGCACAAACATTTAATGCGTACTATTCTAATGTTGCATTACCATGTTTGGGAGCTAATAAAAAAAACTCTGATAGATTTATTCATTTAAAACCTAAAGTTTGTCCCTAGAGTGTTCTTTTCGAAACTTTGGCACAAACATTTAATACAAACTTAAACTATTACATTGTTGCATTACCAGGTTTAAATAGCTTAAAATAAAAAACATGGATAGATTTATGCGTTTAAAACCTAAAGTTCGTCCATAGAGTGTTTGTTTCGATACTTTCGCACAAATGTTTAATGTTAACTATTCCAATGTTGCATTACTATTTTCGGGAGCTAAAAAAAAATGATAGATTTATGCATTGAAAACCTAAAGTTCGTCCGTAGAGTGTTCTTTTCGATACTTTTGCACAAAATTTTAATGGAAACTCTTCCAATTTTGCATTACCATGTTTCGGGAGCTTAAACCAAAAAACATGGATAGATTTATGAGTTTAAAATCTAAAGTTTGCCCCTATAATGTTTGTTCCGATACTTTTGCACAAACGTTTAATGGAAACTTTTCCAGTGTTGCATTACTATGTTTCGGGAGCTAAAACAAAAAAAATCTGATAGATTTATGCATTTAAAACATAAAGTTCATTCCTAGAGTGTTCTTTTCGATACATTGGCACAAACGTTTAATGCAAACTATTCCAATGTTGCATTACCATGTTTGGGTGCTAATAAAAAAAAACTCTGATAGATTTATGCATTTAAAACCTAAAGTTTGTCCCTAGAGTGTTCTTTTCGATACTTTGGCACAAACATTTAGTACGAACTTAAACTATTACATTGTTGCATTACCAGGTTTCAATAGCTTAAAATAAAAAATATGGATAGATTTTTGCGTTTAAAACCTAAAGTTCGTCCATAGAGTGTTTGTTTCGATACTTTCGCACAAATGTTTAATGTTAACTATTCCAATGTTGCATTACCATTTTCGGGAGCTAAAAAAAAAACGGATAGATTTATGCATTTAAAACCTAAAGTTCATCCCTAGAGTGTTCTTTTCGATACATTGGCACAAACGTTTAATGCGAACTATTCCAATGTTGCATTGCCATGTTATAAAAATTAAAAAAAAAAAAAAAAAAAAAAAAAAACGGATAGATTTATGTGTTTAAATCCTAAAGTTTGTCCCTAGAGTGTTCTATTCGATACTTTGGTAATAACGTTTAATGCGAACTAATCCAATGTTGCGATACCATGTTTTAAGAGCTAAAACAAATTTTTTTTGATATATTTATGCGATTAATATCTAAAGTTTGTCCCTAGAGGTTTTGTTCCGATACTTTGGCACAAACGTTTAATGCGATTCATTCTAATGTTGCATAACCATATTTTGGAGGTAAAACAAACACCCTGGTATAGATTTTTGTTCTTAAAACCTAAAGTTCGTCTCTAGAGTGTTCTTTTCGATACTTTGTCACAAACGATTAATGCAAACTATTCTAATGTTGCATTATCATGTTTCTACCGCTTAACCAAAGAACTCGGATAGATTTATGCGCTTAAAACCTAAAGTTCGTCCGTAGAGTATTTGTTTCGATACTTTTGCACAAACGTTTAATGGAAACTATTCTAATGTTGCATTACCATTTTTTGGAGTTAAAAAAAAAACTAGAATAGATTTATGCGTTTAAAACCTAAAGTTTGTCCCTATAGTGTTTGTTTCGATAATTTGGCACAAAGGTTTAATGCAAACTATTCTAATGTTGCAGTACCATGTTTCGAGAGCTAAAACAAAAAACTTGGATAGATTTATGCGTTTAAAACCTAAAGTTCGTCCCTAGAGTGTTCTATTCGATACTTTGGCACAAACTTTTAATTCGAACTATTCCAATGTTACATTACCATCTTTCGGTAGCTTAAACTAAGAAACTTGGATAGATTTATTCGTTTAAAACCTAAAGTTCATCCATAGAGTGTTTGTTTAAATACTTTTGCACAAATGTTTAATGTTAACTATTCCAATGTTGCATTACCAATTTTGGCAGCTAAAAGGAAAAAAAAAAACATGAATAGATTTATGCGTTTAAAACCTAAAGTTCTTTCCTAGAGTGTTCTTTTCGATACATTGGCACAAACGTTTAATGCAAACTATTCCAATGTTGCATTACCATGTTTTGGGAGCCAAAACAAAAAAGAACTAGGATAGATTTATGAGTTTAAAACCTAAAGTTCGTCTCTAGAGTGTTTGTTTCGATACCATTGCACAAACATTTAATGAAAACTATTCTAATGATACATTTCCATGTTTCGGGAGCTTAAACCAAAAAACTTACATAGATTTATGAGTTTAAAACCTAATGTTCATCTCTAGAGTGTTTGTTTCGATACTTTTGCACTAATGTTTCATGGAATCTATTCCAATATTGCATTACCATGTTTTGGGAACCAAAAAAAAAAAAACCTGGATAGATTTATGCATTTATAACCTAAATTTTATCCCTAGAGTGTTCTATTCGATACTTTTGCACAAATGTTTAATGCAAACTATTCCAATGTTGCGATACCATGTTTCGAGAGCTAAAACAAAATTTTTTTTATAGATTTATGCGTTTTAAACCAAAAGTTTGGCCCTAGAGGTTTTGTTCCGATACTTTGGCACAAACGTTTAATGCGATACATACTAATGTTGCATAACCATGTTTCAGAGCTAAAACAAAAACTCTTGAATAGATTTTTGCGCTTAAAACCTAAAGTTTGTCCCTAGAGTGTTCTTTTCGATACTTTGGCACAGATGCTTAATGCGAACTATTCCAATGATGCATTCTCATGTTTCGAGAACTTAACCAAAGAACTCGAGCAGATTTATGCGGTCGGTTATGCGATGACCTCCTCTGATGCCGGTGCGGAGCGGCTCTAGAGGGGGTAGGGTGAAAATATAGGTTGAGTTAAGGGAGACAAAGGAGTTTAGAGAGAGAGTGTGTTAGTTTAGAGACGAAAGAGTTTAGAGAAAGAGAGTCGGTTTAGGGAGAGGCTCCTTTTTTCTTGAAATGTTTTGTTGGATAGAAAACTCTAGAATTCCTATTTTAATTATAATAACATTTTAAAAATATTTTGTACATAACAAAATGTTTTAATTTTAATTGTTTTGAACATTTTTATTTGATTTTTTTCAATTCGTTTAACTTGATTGAAGTCATCAGTTTCACTTTATTGAACTCATAAATTTTGTTGGTTTGATTGAATCAATTTTTGTCATATTTGAATTTTTTCTAAAATTTTTTATATTTATAAAAAAAAATTATTATTATTATTATTCATGAAAAATCCCTTAGTTAATAGGAAAATTGGTGTGGATAGCAACTTTTAGGCCATCTATTATAATTATAGCATTTTTTCTAAAATAATTCATTTATAGCAGCTTTTTTTGTACCTTTTTTTTCCATATTCCAAGATTGTCCTTCCCTCTTCCTAACCTATTCACACTCAATTTCACAATTTCTCTACCTCTCTCTCTGGCGCCTAGTCTCTTGAATCTTCATATTCTTCCTTCCCCTATTCCTCCATCTTCGATTTCTCTTCTTCTCCTGCATTTTCGAATTCCTTTTCTCCTGAATCGCCGGCCATATTATAAGATGAAATTCATCTTCAACCTTAGAACTAGCCGAAATTCATCCGCTGGAAAAATAAATCGACGCTTCAAATTTTATGCACAAATCACTGTCGATAAAACTAATCGTTGCTGCGAACATCAACTTTGAGCTAAAGGTCGCCGAAAATTCTTGTCAAACTTAACGCTTTGAGTTGCTGAAACGTCACTTCAAATCAATCACCAATACAAAACGGAAATAAACGCATAATTCGTTGATTAACTCTATTTTTTTAAAAAAAAATTGATCTCTTTAGAAGAAATCGCTTGGAGCCAGAAGATCATAAATAATCAATCAAAACAATCGTAAAAAAGAATGAGAAAATTTTCAATTTACATAAAATGTATGGACTTACATGTTGAAAACATTACACAAGACCAAGGAATAAAGAAATTGGAGAGCTAGAACACAGAGAAAGCTAGAGAATCACAAGAACTTGGGGAGAAAAGTCATTATTTTTTTATGATAGAAGTCAATCAGCTTTTTAAGTGATAGAAGTAAATTATTTTTTTAAGTGATAGAAGTCAATCAATTTTTTAAGTGATAAAAGTCAATTGTTTTTGCAAGTGATAGAAGTGAGTTTTCTTAGTGATAAAAATCAATCAATTTTTTAAGTGATAGAAGTCAATTTTTTTGTAAGTGATAGAAGTCAGTTTTCTTAGTGATAGAAGACAATCAATTTTTTAAGTGATAGAAGTCAATCATTTTTTTAAGTGATAGAAGTAAATCATTTTTATAAGTGATAAAAGTCAATTTTGTTAGTGATAGAAGTCAATCAGTTTTTTAAGTGATAGAAGTCAATTACCTTTTTTAAGTGATAGAGTCTTATAGACCTCACATGTGGGCTTTTTGGTCTATTTAGCATGCTTGTTTCTTTTTCTGCCATCTATGAATTACTTTCAAATTTGTGCTATACATTTAATAAATAAAATTCAATCACTAGAAAATTGATAGAGTTAATCACTAGCAAATTGATAAATTTAATCACCAGCAAATTGGTAGATTCAATCGCTAGCAAATTGATAGATTCAATCACTAGCAAACTCATGATAGATTCAATAACTAGGAAACTTATTGAAGTAGGTTGCAAGACAGGGATAGAATCAATCACTAGCAAACTGATAGATTTAATTACTAGCAAATGGATAGATTCAATTACTAGCAAATGAATATATTCAATAGGAAAGAATAAAATCGATTGAAATAAAGAAAGAATGAAATTAGTACAAACTAGTATCAACATGCAATCGCTTGAAATAGAGGAAACAAAATAAGTAATGTAAGCTGAGTTTAAGTAAAAAAAAAAACAATACTAATTGAAACGCTGGTTAAAATCGTGAAAAGTATGATGTATTTTTGAAATGATTAAAGAAATCTTAACAAAATCATGTATAGCATATGTGTGAAAGAAATTTTGTATAGCAACAATGAAATGTGTGTGTGATAGAAGGCCAAACAAAAAATTGACTGAGCCTCAAAACAAAATTATTGATTGAATCACTATGAAACTGATAGATTCAATCACCAGCTAGAGTTAATCACTAGCAAACTAATCAAGTCAATCACTAGCAAATTGATAGAGTCAATCATAAACAAACAAATTGATTGAAGTGATTTTTTTGGTTTTTTTAAGGCCACCGTTTATTTTTAATGTCCCATATGAATTAGTTTAGAAATTGATTGAAAGTTATCAGTTGAAAATTGATTGAACGCTATCAACTGAATTTGATTGAAGGCTATCGACTGAAAATTGATAGAAATCTATTGCCTGAAACTGATAGAAGGCTATCTTCTAAAACTGATTGAAGGCTATCTCCTGAAACTGATAGAAGACTATCGCTTGAAACTGATAGAAGACTATCGCTTGAAACTGATTGAAGGCAATCAACTGAAAACTGATAGAAGGGCTTTTTGGTCATTTTACAAGGCATGTCCCATTTTTTTGCTATATATGGAATATTTTCAAAAAAGTGCTATGAATTTTTTTTTTTTTGTTATTCACGTAAAATCCCCATTAGTGTATCTGATATATTAATTCTCTACTTTAATAATTATCCAATAATTATTAACCCAATTAATATGTCCAACATATTAATCAATATTCTCCATTTAATAATTATCTAATAATTATTAAACCAATTAATATGTCCAACATATTAATTTAATGTGATCTCTTAATTAAATAATTATTCAATAATTATTTATAATTAATTGATCAAATAAATTAATTTCTCTTTATTAATATTTACTCAATAAATATTAAATTAATATATCCAATACATTAATTTGCAAGTTTAATAATTTAAACTTTATGCTCTTATTAATTATGTCCTACATTATTAATATGTGAATTTGAATTCTTCAAACTCACTCTCTAATAAAACAATGTACCAGCAAGTATGAGCTAGCCTGGAGACCGGTGGACCTATAGGTTGAAAGCTATAACGATCCGGGATCTGATCCCTATTCGTTAACATTAGGCTTATTCCACTAAAGACCTGTGTTGAACTCTTTCGCACTATAGGATAAGTTAACATCCATGGATATAATCGGTCATCTGTGATATGATCCTTCACGAACTTGTTCGTAATTCACAGCTGGGACAAGAAATCCATTCTATCCCTGTGATTACATCTTTCTCATTAAATGTCACTGATTCCTCTAATGAATAAGTATTTATAGTCCAACTATAAATAAATGTCCTCTCCGACCAATGAGAGGCAGGATCCCTTTGTCCAAGCCGCAGAATCAGTTCTTAAGGGAACAACTCTACATCTTCCTCAAATTTTGAGAAGGCGTGAATTCCTTCTTGTGATGTTGCATTCCCAGCCACTCACTGCGACAATCCCCAACGTTGGAGGCTTATTGACCCAGCGCTGTTTGGCTGGTCTCCCCATGCACATTAAAGGACACTTTCATAAAGCAGGAGTTCACAACCCACTCAGGATTAAGATCACATCGACCTACAATCATCCTTAGTGAAGTAGTTGATACGATTCTATAATGGAATTCCTAGATTGATAAAAAAACATCTGGTCCAGTCTTATGCAAAAACTCATTATTGCATATGCACCCTCACTCACATGTTTCGACATGAACAACCAGGATCAGGTTGTTTGCAACATTTGCAAAGTAAGCCGTACCAACAGTGTCACCAAGACTTAGGTGCCCAACCTTAGTCCATTTACTGTAACCGTTTTAGGTTATTAACTTAAAACTAGATTCACTTGTATGTCTCACATACTTGTCCAAGTGTACATCCAAATAACCATGAAAATATCGCTATTAATCCAAT